>LSSN01004919.1:0-11488 GCA_001970855.1 Smittium culicis | reverse complement strand
TTTTTAGTTAAAATAGTCATTCTAAGTGCTTTTATAATTAAATTAATTTCTTAAATATAGCTAATAAAAGGCATAAATTAACCTAATACTTAAACCAATCATAATTTTTATTATTATTGTGGTAATTATTTATAATTCTAAAGTAATAATAGCCTCTTCAAAAAGGCTTTCGCTTTTTATCCTTACCCTAAATAGAAATATTTTAAGTTCAGAAATATTAACTAGCCAAGCGTATTAATTAAAATTTCAGCTAATTAAATCATAAATATTCGATATTTCAGAATAATAAAATACATAAATTGAAATTATGTTTATAGTGAAGGGTGTGGTAATAATATAGTTTTTTTAGTTCTAAACTCAATCAAATTAGACTCATAGTAGAAAGCTCTTATTTCATTCATTTCATTAACAGATTATATCTTGTTTTTATTATTGACAGTTTTACACAGAATAATTTCTAGTCAGAAATATTTTTCTTGGCAATCGTTTGTGGAGTTTTGAAATTCAAAGCCCAAACACTTTACAGTCTATTTTTTTTTGCTTATATTTAATCATTTTAATTAAGCGGTTTAAATTTCCATTTGTAACGGCTTTTAATGGTAAAAAAAAAAAAAGTATCTGGCGAATAAAATATAAAAATTAAAAAAGATGTTTTATTTTGGTAGACTATTTTTGTTCTGCTGAACAGGAACGCTCATTTTTGATCTACCGCCAGGGAAAAGGTCAAATAGGAGGCTCATTAAGATATCGATGTGATAATATCTAAAAAAATAAAATATTTTTTATAAATAAAGCAAGATCAAATTATTTTAAAAATATTTAAATTGTATAAGAAAAACCAATTTATTTTTGCAAGAATTTCGCAATTTATTTATTTTAATTTTTATTTCACAATTTATTTGTATAAAAAAAGTTAATCTAGTAGAAAATATATTTTAAAATAAATTAAATCCCAAATCATAGCATTTTATGTGCCAAAGCAATTTGGGAATTGCATGTAGCTAGAATTCAACTAAATTTGAACCAGACTGATACAGTCCCGTATACTTTATTTAACATCTGGAAGGATAAAGTAAAGTTGAGAATTATGGATGACACTAATGGATGTAATAGCGATGGTAAAAAATCGAATTGGTTAAAGATAAAAACTAAGTGGTTCAAAAAAAACAATGAAAACAGGACAATATTCCACGACAGCTGTGGTTAAACAATTAGACAAAATAAATAGATAGATTTAGAGCAACATTATAATTTCTTTTTTTTCCTGTTATTTTTTATTTATTTTCTTTAAAAATAATTGTAAAAGAAGCCCATAGGCTTTCTTAAAAAAAAAAATTTAATAAACTGCTGAAAATCACATATTAGACTAATTTATGTGATTAGCCACGCACTAACGGGGTGAGGAAATATTTAGAGATATGTGAGATTCTATATGAAGGTGTATATTTTATACTGTAAAATGTTACAGAGCATAATATCGCATAAAAAATTACTCGTTATGAGCAAAATAATTTCTTTTTTTTTAGCAAATAAAAATTTATAATTAAAATTATAAATAGAAAAAATGAAATGCCTTGTCAATACCAATAATGATTATTCGTGCCAATAAAATATAACTGCAGCAAAGTGCTTTCTTCGTTCAGAATCTCCCATATTGATATTAAGGTCCAATTATTTACTAGTATAAATTCGTGTATGAAGAGCATAGCCTAAAACAAATGTTATTGGTTTGCTGGTAGTATTTTGAAAACCCAACCAATGAAAAATTAGTATTTTGCATATTTGGCCCAAGAATTCTACAAAGTACCAACAATATAATTTTATCAAGAGTTTAATTTATCTTTTTTACCTTTTATATTTTTTGCATACTAAATTTAATACCGACAATATCAAGAAATAAATATCAATAATGAATTACCAAAATCTTATACCCCCTATAGTAAGTTTTTATTATATTTATAATCGACAATATAATAAATTCCTGTTAATCTATTAAATAGAACTTTGGCTATGTCGAAGAAAATCTTTATCGATTTGGCCAACCAAATGAATTGAACTTCCCTTTTGTGGAAAAATTAGGAATCAAAACAATCCTTTGGCTAGCACTTGAAGAACCAAACCAGAAATTGTAAATTTTATAATTTTTCTATCGAATTTTTCAATATATACTTGATTTATAGTAAACTCATTTATTCAAAAGAATAGCTTAAACTTCATAGATGATCAGGAAATTCAATTTTATCACTTGGGCGCAGGACAGAATAGCTCAACCGATCCTATTACAGAGGAAACGATCGTCGACTCATTAAACATTATTCTTGATGTAACTAAATATCCTCTTGCAATTGTTTGTAATGTCGGAAGACATCAAACAGGTACATATGATTGTGTGATAAATTGAAATTATTTTATTTTTGTCTTGCTAATACTTAAATTTATTTCGTTAGGGACATTGGTAGGTTGTTTAAGAAAGCTCCAGGGTTGGAATCTATCTTCAATTTTCGATGAATATAGAAGATTTGCAGGACCAAAAGTCAGGCTCTCAAATGAGCAGTTTATTGAATTATTTGACACTGACCTAGTCAGCATACCTCTTGATCCTCCTAAATGGATCTATAGATAATCTTTGCTCTATCTTCTAGTTTACAGCTGAAACCTGAAAACTACAAAAATTTCTGAATTAATACTATTATTTGTATGCAAAATACTATTGTTGTACATGCCAGCGATTTACTTATGTCTATATCATAAAACAATAAGCTTATCTGTTTAAATCAAACCCCCCAGAACAATAAATAATATCCTATTTTTGATGCTACAATAATGATCTTTACACTTATTGAGATCATATACTGTACAATATAAAATTTAAATTTTGAGGATTATTAATGTCTTTGATAAATATGGAAGGTACATAATACCTTTGTAATTAAGATTTTTCTGCGTAAAAAATATGTTGCAGTTCGTAATATATTTATAGCACATAAAATAAGAACTATTTTTTGAATGAATATAATATAATTACTTGTGAATCAATAACTGAAGACTTGAAAATTTTCGTCGTAAAAAAATACTTATCATTTGATATTTGATTGAAAATTTTGTTATATTTTACTTTTTTAATGGCGAAATTAAATAAAATTAGTCTTGGACCCTCTTATAAGCGGTATAATTTTTTAGTTCACTAAAAATAGTCGATTCTACTCAATATAAATAATATTTATCCTTAAATGATAATTCCACTGGTTTGAAAAAATCTAACAGAAAACATATAAAATGTCTATAAAGATTCAGCTACAAGATAATTAATGTTTAGTATCGCTCTGTGAATGAAAGGGCCAATTCTATCAGGACGGTAGATTTTTATTGAACTGAAAAAATTAGCATTATAATTTAATATCATAATATTATGGATAATTTTAGCATTTTATCAGTATTGAAAAGTGCGAATCGATATTAAATGTATAATGAAATGAAATGCAATAAAATATATACCAAGATTTTCGATGTATTAGAGAGCAATTGGCTGCTGGATGGATTAGTCAGGAGTTTTAATATATTTTTTCTGAAAGCTATTATATCAAAAAAAATTTGGAGATGTATATGAATATGATGTTCATGAGTATATCTTATGCTGCTTTAAAATAACATACTAGCTACGAGTGTGTGAAGTTTTGAGCATAGAATGAACAAAATTGTATGCAGAATTAGCGCATTCTAAGCTAGAGATTATTGGCTAGCAATTCAGAGTGTAAATATCATTAATAAATCAATCGGTTTTTGGTACCACTCCGATTTGAATAGCTAGCAAGCCATATGGCTCGATTTGCTGGTTAAGGTTTTTTTAATATACTTCCCTCTCCCCGCACAAATTATACATACCTGTTTGTTAATATAGAATTTATAAAAAATTTGAAAATACATACATTTAAGTGCCATATATAAAACACTATAATCCCAAACTCAATAAAAGCCTACAAAGATAATATTTTGCAAATATGGAGAGCAAGATAGGAGGGTCAAGAAGAGTAATAAAAAAGAGATATGTTAAAAAGCCTGCGAATGATTCTGCAAGTCCTAAAGAAAAGCCATCAGTTAGCGGAGTTCCAAATGAACCTCAGTAACAATTTTTTATTAAAAATCGCTATTTTTCCGTTCTTTTGTTAGATAATTATAATTTTAATCAAATTTTAAATACAATCTTTCCACAATAGAAATTCTACTGATTCTGCGACAGAATCTTCCCCCGAGGCTCAAAATTCTATATTTATCCCAAGCTGGAAAATAATATTCAGATTTATAACAATTGTTAGATTAGTTTCCGCCCTTACTTCGCCTATTCAAGATTGCGATGAGGTATATAATTATTTCGAGCCCTTTCACTTTTTGCTTTTTGGATATGGAAAACAAACTTGGGAATATGCACCTCAATATGCGTTACGATCTTGGTTCACTCTTAAGCTGTATTCATACTTAATTAAATTTCTTCATTTTTTTTATGGATTCACACAAAAGGTATCAATCTTTTTTAGTATATCAATAATTTTTATTCTAACCCTATTTTATTATTTTCATTAAAATATTAGAAACACGTTTTTTACATCACTAGAATTATTATTTCAGTCATCACTTCTTTATGCGAATCTGTTTTTATCAGTTCAATAAATGATAATATGGGAGGTAGAGTAGCACTTCATACTTTCATTTCGCTAATATTTGGTGCTGGAATGTATCATTCTGGCTCTTCATTTTTACCCGGAACTTTGTCAATGCAGCTTATAATGCTCGCATTTTCTTGGGGAATGATTTCTTCACCGACGCTGGACTTTTTACGCGGATTAACAAGAGCTACAATATGCTTATCTTTATTTTCGGTTGCTTGTATATGGGGATGGCCATACGCTGGCGTTCTGTTAATTCCTTGGATATTTGAACATATATTTGTAAGAGGAAGCGAAACTTTTGATAAAGATTCTACCATTTTGCAGATTAAGGACATATCTAAAAATTGGAGAATAAAGAGAGTATTTTCTCTAACTATTTCTTCAGCGATTTCTCTCCTACTTGTACTCACTCCTTCAATGTTATTTGACTCCAACTATTATGGTCGACTAGTGCTCCCTTCTTTAAACCAAGTGATTTACAATATATTCCCGAAGCTATTTTTATCTGACCAATCTAAAGTGTTGGGGCCTAACCTTTATGGGACTGAACCCTGGTATTTTTATTTAGTTAACGGCTTTCTGAATTGGAACTTTATCTTTATTTTCTCGCTTTTAACTATCCCTTTGCTGTTTGTTCAATCGCTGCTAAGCGAAATAATTAAATCAAATGCATCAAATAAAAACGAAGATTCTGTTCCTTCCAAAAAGTTAAACGAAGAGTTAAAAGCTCTCGTAACCCCTACATCTACTACAACGTTGGTTTGCATTAGAGCCTTACCTGTTACACTCATGGTAATCATTTTATCTCTCCAGCCACATAAAGAAGAAAGATTTTTGGTCCCAATGTATCCGTTGATATGCCTTTGCTCATCAATAAGCTTTGAAACACTAAGAGTCATCTCCACTCAAATGACAAACCTATCTCAAAATTTTATAAAATTGCAAGATTTAGAGTACGGGGCTCGAACTTATTCTTGGTTAATTTTACTAATTTCTAGCGCTATAAGTATTTCACGCTCATTAGCTATTTACAACAACTATTCTTCATCAATGCTAATATACAACCCACTTTTCAATCTTAAACAAAGTCACGCTGAGTTGCCAATAGGAACTTCATTAAAAAAACAGATTTTAAACACTCTTAAACTTAGTTCTAAAAACGAAAATAATGAAAATACAAACTACAGTGATAATAAAAAAGTCTGCATTGGAAAAGATTGGTACAGGTTTCCATCGCATTTTTTTTTACCAGATAACTTTCAATTGGTCTTTTTAAAATCCAAGTTTGATGGCTTACTTCCTGGAGATTTCGTTCCAGTCTCTCATAACAATACCATCACAGAGTCAACATCAAAAGTAATTAGAGATACAAATTGTTTGAATGAATTCGAACCAAGTCACGTTCTTTCAGGCCAGCCAGAAAAATTCTGCGATTATTTGATTGATATTGATTACAGCGAATCAATTGATAAAGAATCAGGATATTACATGGATACAGATACGGCAAGTAAATTCGAAGAAGATAATCATAACCATAACTTGGAACCAAATTTTTCTAAAATGCATCAAACATGGGATATAGTTGAATGTTTGCCATTTTTAAATCCTGAAAACTCGCCTTTATGGGTTAGATCATTCTACACACCGTATCCACTAAGGTTGATTTTGGATAAGCTACTAAAAAAAGAACCATCTAACAGATGGGGAAATATTTGTCTTCTCAAACCGTCACGTAAATAACTTTTTTCTAAATGCTTTTATTTCCATTATTTTTATTCTATATATATATATATCAAAATATTACTGTTGCTTATAAGTATTGTGATATTATTTTCTTCATCTTATGTCACTCTTTTTTAATCATAACTCAATTGTTAATATACACACTATTATTTTTATTTTTTATAAAATAAACAGTTCGATTTTTAGCCTATATATATATTTTTTGGCACAGTATAGTAAAAAATGTGCTGCACATTCATTAGCAAGAATAAATAGTTTCTTTCAATGAAAATCCTAAAAATATTCTAGAAAATTATTTAAACATGTTTCTAGAGTTGGCCTTCAATAAAAAATATGCAGATATTCTGATAGTATTTACTGAAGTGTGCAAAAAAATATTTACGAATAATTCTAATGTATATAATTATATTTTTTGTAGTGTGAATGTTGGAGTTTAATACATCATTGAGTTATTCGATATATATACTTGATAAAGTAAGAATTGAAAATTTCCAAAAAATTGACACTTATGAGTTTGATCAATAGATTATTGGAATTCTTTAAATTATTCTAATTTTTTGCTCAATTGACTTGCAACTTAATGCTTCATTTACTATTCTGATGAAAAGGAAATATTATAACAAGAATAAAATAAATTTTATCATTTAATTTGGTAAATACTGATAAAATTTTTTTTCTAATGACACAATAATCAATATCAAGTTAATCTGAATAATATTATGATGTGGCGAAGGAGATTAATCATTTAATCTTAAATAGTTATCTAAATTTAGGAACTTTTAAAACAGAATATGTATTTGGCGGTCTTATAAATCAATCGAATAATTTTTTATTTTGATAAAATAGTTAATTTTTTAGCTTTATCAGATAAAATAATTTCATTATATGCTATAAAATATTTTCATTTTATTTTACATATACAATATTTACCAGTTTTTGTACAGACCTAAACAAAATGGTTTGAAATTATTTATTTTACATCAATTCAAAACCCCATTTAATTACAATTAGAATTACATTCAACATTACTTTTTTTACTATTGTTTTCCGCTATACTAAATTCAAAGATCGTATAGTTATAACTATATAAAATATTTAGAACTAGTGAGTAGGTGAGATTTTTTTTATTCTGAGCAAAGATTAATCAAAAAATTTTTTAGCTGATTTGTAGAAAGTATTTTATGTGTTATAAAATTCTATAGATGATATTTTATAGTTAATTAATATATCCGTTTTTCCTATTTCCAAATATAATCATATTTTTTAGAAAGCTCAATTAAACATACTCATATAGCAATGATTACCGCTTATGAAGTTTTAAAAACCACAAGAAGTTAATTTTCTGCGATTCATTAAAAACATTCAAACTTTCTATAAATGTATAATCTTAATTTTATAATGTTTCTATGGATTTTATTATTCATATGAGTTGTAGTTTTTATTATCTACTGGTATATCATTAACCTCTTTTAAAGTTCCGAAGATCTAAACTGAAAAATATTATTCTGTTTAAATTGTTGAATCACAAGACTTTGATATACAATAGGCAATCGTAATTTTAAAGAAATAAATTAAGAAGATAAAAAAGTTATAAAAAAAGTCTAATTATTTTCTTTATTTATATTTAGTAATCCAAGTTAGCTTTGTTTTAAAATTATAAACATGAAATAAAAATATTGATCCCAGTTTTTTTATTAAGGCGTGGGTTATACAATAATTTTTGGCGAAGCTTAAACCCAAATAAACCTTGTTTTTTTTTAAATAAATCCAGTTTAAAAAGCTAGGACAGTTATAGTGAGTTGATAACATAAAAAACTTTTATAAAGAATTATTCCCTTCATTCTAGATTCTTTTTAAATTTATTTTAATAGTCGAAAGAAAGAAAAATTTAACAGAGGTAAGTTATGTTATATATTAACAGCATAAAAAAACTAGATATAGGATATTCGAACTTCATAAAAACAATAATAGTTTTTTTTTTCTGACCTTGATTATAAGTTGTTTATATAAAATTAAATAAGTTAGATTCATCATTTATGAAGAGTTTCCGAGTTAGCCACAAATGAAACTAATATAATATTGAACAAGTAAATAAATTGCTTTTTGTATATATATTTAAAAAAACATCTTTTTAAATTATTTCTAGTCTCTTAAAATGTAATAATTTAAACTTTGTGTAGCTTTAGAAAAAAAAATAAAAAAATTCTATTGTGGCCAATATTATATAAAGCGTTTGATGTGATGTAAATACAATCCTGTAAATTTTCGATAGTATAGTTCTATTCATAGCTTTGACATGAAAAAAATGGATTTTATCGGTTATCTTAAAGGAAAGAATAAAATTCTGCTTCTAGAGTAAAACAAACAAGTAAATAATTAAATTTCTCTGGTATATAATAAAGATTATCATGGCAGAGTTTAAAAACATTGCTCATTTCTTTTAGCAATTTAAAGATGGATCCACTTTCTTTATATCAATGGCATTAAGTTTAAACTAAGCTTGATGAAAATATCTAGCAACATACTTTAATTTTTATATATTTTAAATATCTTTGTATATCTTGGTTTATAGGTAGTAAAGATAAAAAATATTTTATTTAATCAAGTTTATTGTTAGTATGACAGTTTTAGTATTTCGATTCTTTATTTGCGAGCTGAAATGTAATAAACTTGTGTTAAAGACATCGAATAACTCATTATCGATTAATATAAATTTCACTTTAACTCAATGCAAGCTTCACTCCATTTAAACCAACTGAGACAAAAATCTATCATATAGTGTATATGAATGTAAATATTTAACAATTGAAATGTGATTTAACCATGGTTTGAAGATAAATATACATCTACAATGTAAGTGTGTAATAGCGATTCATATTTATGAAAAAAGTATCAATTCTTATCATTTTGATTATAATTTTCATAAACAACATTTACTTAAACAAACTTATACAGGTTACGCTACAAAGACGAGTTAAAATGTTCTCGCATGTTTATTTTTTTTGACAAGTGCTAAAGCTTTATAATTATTATTTATTCATATATATTTGGCATAAGAAGATTTGTGCATATTAACTTTGAATTTAGGTATGAATAATACGAAATTTCAATTTAAAATTGAAAGCAATCTTGTACTTCCAATGAAATTATGCGTAAGAAATGGTTTTTTATAAGTTTATATATCAGCACCTGAATATGAACTATAAAAAAAAAATTCATTAGGTCATGCTATTATTAACTTTACTATTTTTTTTTTAAATTTGTGTAGGTATAATATTTTATACAAAATTCAAAGAAGAATTATTGATTTTTTGGAACATTATAGAAATAGAATTCAGATTTACTATCAAACTAGACGCTAATATGACTCTAAATGCAAATCAGTATATAAAAAATGGATAATTTTCAATAAAAATAAAAACTAGTATTATTAGCACCGTTTTGTATTTACTAAAGCTAAAACTTCGATTCGTAAAGCATTTACTTTTATTAGCGTTAAAATATAAAATATTTTTATTAAAAATAAGCTATTATCAGGTTGAAATTTATCGCTTTTAAGCCTCATAAAATCATGTTTTTTTTATAATATTTTCGTATTAGCTGTCATAAGATAAACACCAAGGCTATTTCAACTGAGCGATGAATTTTTATTTTTAAAATTATTATTTATAATAGAAATCATATTCTTCAAAAAAAAAAAAATATAAACAATTAATACACAAGTCACAAAAAGTTAAAATATATCTAATTTTATAATAAATATTAAAACAGCTATTTCTCATTAATAAAAGCCTTAACACGAAAGTAAAAAATAGATGTATATAAACTATTTTTAAGAAATATTCTTCTTTAAAAATTTATATCGTTAAAAAAATTTTCCCATGATATATTTTTAGGTATGCAACTATATTGCAAATATATATAATATAAACAAGAAAATGTTATAAAAAAAATATCAACAAATATCTCAACAATTTTATTCCATTACTTTTTTTTTTTTTTTTTGCGGGAGAAAAAAAAGAAGAAAATTTTCAAAGGTCTATTTTAAATATTATATTAAAAAAGGTCAAATAATTATATTAACAGAATGATCAAAGATTCCACGAGTGCAGGCAACTTTTTTGAAAAGAAAAATAAGAAATTGGTGAGTAAAGCTGGACGATTTAGATATTCGAAAAGACGAGAGAGAAAAATATCTAAGTCAAGTAAATATGACAGAAGGGATATGGCCACTCAAGATCAGAAATTTGTAAGTGGAAATAGTGTATATTTAGAGAAGATTACATTTGACATGAACATTAACTCTGAATATGAGCCTTATGATAAGGGCCATAACACAAGATCAACAATGAATAAAATAGATGGTTCAAATATTAACTTTAAAGTCGCAAATCACAATAAAGACATATTTTCAGATAAATTTTTACTTGCTACAACAATCACGTGTATTTCTGTGTTAGTGCTGTCGATGCTATTTATTATATACATGTATCATAAAATGAAAAGAAATAGCTTAAAAGATCTGAGAATCGGTAGTATTTATTAGGCTAGAACCAGAAATCAATATTAATATTTTAATGTAAACAAGTATAAATCATTTTTGAAAAAATAATTATTTCTGTTCCGAGATGCTATTTGAGGTAGTATTTTAGAATGTATGATATATTATATAGCTTCTTAATTGATTGAATTTTTATTAAAGGTTAATTATTTGATTTCTACATGCAAAAAATAAAGCGATGTATTATAGATGATAAAAAGAGTGTATTTTATTTTATTTTATTTTATTTTATTTTATTTTATTTTATTTTATTTTATTTTATTTTATTTTATTTTATTTTATTTTATTTTATTTTATTTTATTTTATTTTATTTTATTTTATTTTATTTTATTTTATTTTATTTTATTTTATTTTATTTTATTTTATTTTATTTTATTTTATTTTATTTTATTTTATTTTATTTTATTTTATTTTATTTTATTTTATTTTATTTTATTTTATTTTATTTTATTTTATTTTATTTTATTTTATTTTATTTTATTTTATTTTATTTTATTTTATTTTATTTTATTTTATTTT
>LSSN01004916.1:0-17043 GCA_001970855.1 Smittium culicis | reverse complement strand
ACTCAGACACTCAGACACTCAGACACTCAGACACTCAGACACTCAGACACTCAGACACTCAGACACTCAGACACTCAGACACTCAGACACTCAGACACTCAGACACTCAGACACACACACACACACACACACACACACACACACACAAACACAAAATTAGGTAAGAAGGGTTAATATATATCATGTGTGCGACTAGAGCGAGAGATATTCAGGGCGTCAGAATGGATAAAAGACTAACAAACTGAAAGCCAAGGTCACTGGGCTACTGGGCTACTGGGTTACTGGGAGACTGGGAGACTGGGTTACTGGGTTAAAGGGTTAAAGTGCTATGGGAGACTGGGAGACTGGGGGAGGACTTTAGGAAGAGACTTGTACTTAGTTACAACAATCATATAAAATTTTTCAAATTACTACTTGAGATTCCTTGATTGAAAGCATATAAAAGTATACGAGTTCATATGATCAATAAATATATAATTAAATTTATATGATAATTTAAGTTAATACTAAATTTAGGAACTTTGATTAAGTTTATCATATTACAAATGCAGTGAATAGATTCAAAGATGAAAAAATATTATAGTTTCTAAAACTGCCTAATAAAATAGCAGGGAGTATTTATATACTTTTTTAATCAAAGAGCATTTACTTTTATTACATCAGTTAGGCTAACTTATATTTATGCACCTCAACAAGAATGTATTAAGTTATTTTATTGTAGCTTTAAATAGAGCACTATTACTACTTTTCATTATAGCCTTAGAATAAGCTCTATTACTACTTTTCATTGTTCATGATATCGCGAATGCAGTGCTCGAAGCTCTGTCTTTAAAGTTATAAGTGGTGTGATAAGTTCGAGCTGTAAACCTAGTAACCTGTATCTAAAAATCGAAGCATTCAAAAAAAAAAAAGGATGGCTAAGAATGAAGGAAGCGCTATAAGTACAAGTAGTTAGAGATGGTATCTATGTATAGTCAGCAACAATCAATTAAAAAAAATTATCAATTAATTCTAGTATATAAATATTTCAAACAGAATAAAGAAATTTATACAATAGAAACACTATCAGTAGTTTTACATTCTCAGTCTTGAATAAAAAGATTTAGCTAGATGACCTCTTGAAAGGTCTGCCGTTATGGAATTAATAATTGTAATAATCAACAGCATATTTGACTTTTAATAATGATGCAAAAAAAAATATACCGCTATCCAATGAGAGTGTGCATATAAGCAATATATATCCAAATTTTGTAAAATATGGATCATGGCGCAACAATGCTGCGCTCTTAAATCTCAATAGTACTAAGCATTGTTGTTTTTTTTACTCTCAATTCAGAAAATTTACTGGATAAAATAGTCTCTCCGCACTTCTGAGAAACATTTTTTAGAGCAATTTTTCTTGATGCGCTGATAGCGTATTTTTTTATTCAGAAAATTACAGTTCAAAAGGAAAATGCAATAAAAACTATCTATTCCACATCAATTTTTTATCATTTGTATATTCTTTTAACGAAATAAACGTAAAGGTATTATTTAAATTACGTTTTGTTATTTCTTTCATTGTGAAGGTATAAATATGCTTCATATAAAAGCGCGACATTAAAACACACAGGAGTGTTAAAAGCATAGTTGCGTATGAGAGATCAATTTTACAAAAGGCTTAATCTCATTATCAGTATCAATAAAATAAACTAAACTCACTAGAATTTGAGATATTCGAGCATAATGGATCCTCGATAAATATTTGAGTATACAATATCTCTTATCATCAAGTGATATTAAAATTAGTTTTTGAAAATGTTACTAAGATTTTGATGCTAATTAAAACTATGGTATTTTAGTATATTTAACAAAACTACAGTATTTTATATAAACTGCTATATTTTTCTAAAAATTCATATCTTTTAACCGGATGTAATAATTTTACCCTTGTAGTCAAAATATTATAATAGCTAACTTGAAATTTAGATGATTTTTTTTATTTAGTATTATCGATGTATTCGTATATAAAGGATATTACAATGGTTTTTTATTAGATTAAAATAAGTCAATTGAATACCGATAAAATAAAATTTCTATTCTGAATAGAATTATTATATTACATAAAGTTGTAAAAAAAATAGTATTAAAAAAAGTAACATTATTCATTATAATGATTTGATATATTTTAGGCCTTTTTAAAGATAAAAAATATCAGCAAATCTGTCTGGTATTTTTTAAGTATGTAGCAGCATAAGAGTTTTGTGAAAAATCACCGTGAACTTTTAAGAGCACTAGCGGAGGTTTTTTTTTTGTCAACATTGAGTTAAGGGTTAAATAGCTGTTAAGAAATATATAAAAAAAAATTTTTAAAAGTACTTTCAATAGGGAGAATATTTGTAAAAAAATAATACAAATAACCAAAATATTTGTGGTAGATATATATTTTTATAAGATAAGGCTTAAATTGTAAGAAAATAATAAATTCCTATTTTTGTTTAGTTTATGTCGTATTAAATTGGATAGTTTATTTTACGCTGCATTATTTTTTAAATTTGAAAGTTTATTGTGCTTTATTTTTTAAATTTTCTACTTTTGGTGCCCTTAAAAATAATAAATAAGTTTATCTATTGGGATCAGGATCTTATCATTGGGATAATTAAAATTCAAAAGCAAATTCGGGTTTTGCCTCAATAAAAAAAGTATAGATGCTAGCGTTCTATTTTAATATCTAATTAGAATCGTAGCCTTGTAAAAAATTTTAATTTTACGGTAGTTCGTTACGAGTAGACGAATTTTATCAAAAAATTTTATGATCGAGGGTGTTAGAGTGGTGAGATCAATGTGGCAGATGGAAATTTTGTCGATTAAGTAAACATTGTGTTTTTTATTCAGCTCTAATAACAGCCTAAAAAAATAATATTAATAATAATAACGATTTTGTAATAAAAAGCTTTATGTGTTTATTCAATCGTTATTCCTCGACTATATTTTATATTATTTTTATAAAAAATAAATTTAGACCAGTATAAAGCAAACGTCGTGTAGTAAAAAAAAAACATTTACACTCAACCAATTTGATGTTCCTCTGTCCTCCCTCATCTGTCGACTGACCATTTATCAATCCAGCTATCAATTTCCTTTTTTTTTTCGTTTTTTTTACGAGAAATTTATTTAAAGCAAAATAAAGATGCATAAAACACTATAATAAAGTATTTGAAAAAATGTGCATTTTTACAATAAAATTCTATCCAACTAATCTCCGCTAGTCTAGCAGCCTCACATAACACGGAATGGGACCAATAGAGATTTTCGATCATAATTATTTTCATAGGTTAACTATAAGATATCGGGAATGATATCCAATTATTTGCTGTTTCTAGCTCAATAAATTGGTAGGAGTTACCAGTACAAAGCTGGATAAAAGATTTTTTAGACTCCCACTAAAGGAATTTTCCAGCCTGATCCATTTGAACTAGTAGGAAGAAGAAAAATTTAAATATAAAATATTTATGATTTTTTTTAAAAAAATCGCTCAATATTATCTCTTCGTATGGCATTCCACCTTCCACACACTAAAAATAAATGTTCAATTGTCTCTGGAACACCCAATTTACAAAACGGGCAAAAAATTTTGTGTTTTTCATTTATGATTTTTGAATTTTCAAGCTTTTGCGTTGTCCAAAATTGGCTTGTTATGTTTTTTTTTTCAAATTCCTGGAATCCTATACGCTGTTCTGGAAAAATGGCTTGTAAGTTGTTCCAGGTACCTGTATTCTTTATCCCCCTAATTTGATTTTACAGAAATTTAAATTTTATAGTGTGAAATAGATAAATTGCTGAAATTATCAGATATTCTACTCAATTTCATTCTCCAACGCAATTTGAAATTACAACCAAATCATATTTGTAAGATAAAATTAATAGAGTGCAGTTGCATTCGAAATAATCCCCTAAGCACTAGTTAATATTGAAAAATCTCACAATGTATTAGATTAAATTGTTTTAAGTAATTATGATATTATTTAAGAAAAATAATCTGAGTGACTTCTATGTCGATGTTTTTAATTATAGTGATTGTTACAAAATCTAATTAATAAATACTATTATGCGATTCCACTAGGAACAATTCTATAAACGATTGTTATTTCAAAAATCACTTCGGAAGAATTGAATGTTACAATCACGCTCGGGATTAGATGGCGAGAGTACAAGCGTTGATTCAGTATCATAGAACTTGGGCTCATAATTTCTTCTTGGATCTAGATTGCTTGAACTGTATGGCGATCCTTCAATTTGCTTAAAATCATAATCACGTAGTATATTCGACATGACTGTGAGCATTTCAAACCAAGCTAAATTTCTTCCTGGGCATATCCTAACACCATGAGAATCTGTCGCAACATTTTTTCTAAGAATTTCACCTTTAGGTCCCATAAATCTTTCAGGGTAAAATGAGTCTGGGGATTCCCAAAAGTCGGGATTTTTGTTCGCTCCTTCTATATATAGATTAATTTCAGTACCTTTAGGGATTTGAAACCCAGATAGTTCGAGGTTCTCAAAGTTATTTTCTCTACTCAACAACCCTGTCACAACTGGCATAAGTCTTAATGATTCATAAATCGTCGAAGTTAAGAACGGTAAATTTTCTTTAGCTTCATGGTATTTGATAATCTTTGATCAATCAGGGAATTTTGACCTCACTTCATCAGTAACTCTTTCATATATATCCGGATATAGCATAAACATGTGTAATAAATGTGTCATAGTTAAGCTAGTAGAATCAGTTCCGCCTATCAGCATTACAAGAGTTTCTGAAACTAACTCTTCTCTTGATAATTTTTTGTTATTGGTAGTGTTAACTGAGTTTAAATACATCTGCAAAATATCGGGAATATCATGGATTTGATTTTGTTGTAATTCTTGCTTTCGTAAGTCAATTGAGTCCTCTATGAATTTTAATAAAATAGCCCTGTCTTTTATTAGACTTTTAAATATGAACTGAACATACTTTAAAGGCCAGAATGTATATATCTATACGAATTTTAATTCATAACACATTAGAAATACATTAGAAATACATTAGAAATACAATAATAATACATTTAATATATTATGAAAAATATAAATGAATACAAAACTGAGTGATTTGGTAAAGCCTTACTAGACCAGCCAACAGCACGGTAGATTTTATGCATCTCAAAAATTCATTATTATCTGATTCTATTGCGCTGAAGCTACGTCCAAAACAAAGTTTACTAATAACATCGGAGGTCAAACTTTGGAATGTGAAATAATAATTGAATTTGTTATTTCCTGAATCTAGTATTCTATCCAGCTTTGTTTTCAAATTAGCAATTCCATATTGTAGCACAATTCCCTCGACCTGACCAAGCCCTGTCTGTGTAAATGCAGGGCCTACTTGACTTCTCTGATAGAATAAAAAAGATTGGTTAAAAAAACAAATTTAATTAAAGGAAACAGCTTTTATACTTTACCCTCATTCGGTTGAAATCCTCATTGTTAGTAGAAAATATATTTTCCTGGGAGACAGCTAGGTCGTCGTATGCGCCGCTTTTGGGAAATTTATAAGTAGAAGTTATCATCTTGAAGTCTCTCGGATTTGCTAATGATATCTGTTTAGGGGCTTTAAATAAAGGCACGAAAAAAGTTGTAAAAATATTATAATTTACTATTTTATAAATTAATATTGATATTCCTACATATTCTTATAACTGAACCATATTCTTTGTGAAGCTTAATTAACAACTTGTGGAGATTTCCTCCGAGCGCCTCAAAAAATAGCGGAAAAGAAGTGAATCTTGCCCACCATGGGCCTGGAATTTTTCTTAATGGATCAAGGAATATATAATAAAGTGCCTATATTAAAATTTGTAGTTATTAGATTTTATATTTTTATATTTTACTTGTAAATAATAATACAAAAAATTACCTTATAAAAACCGTAAGCACATACGAATGAGTAAATAATCTTTGGTTCTTTTGATCTTTTTAAAATATAAGTTGTTCCAATTCTTATAAAGTCCATCATTTTGGGGTCAGGAAATATTTACATTAATTGCAAGTAAGGATATTGATCTAGGTAAGATTTGATTTTATGAAATTAAAGCCGAGCAAATATTTAAAGATTGTATATATTCCAACCTAAATAAAAATTTGATGCTTAAAAATTTCAATTAGCATGCGAATATTATAAACTTATAAATCAAATATCAGTTGAATGATTATTGAAGATTTCCTTTATTTTTATAGAGAAATTATTATTTCTCTGTAGGACATTTTTATAAAAATTTTAAACAAAAATTCAATCTGAATTCTGTAGCACCATCTTTGATGAACGTTTATCTGACTTTGAATAAAATTACAATTTGTGATATTTAATTTAACAAGTTTCTATTGCATATTTTTTTATTAAGATGAAATTATGATTCCTTGTCCTAGATGATACACAATTATTGAAAATTATAGCGATTTTAAATATTATTGCAAAATAAAGAGTAATATATTATAACTATTATACAGGATTGGAAAAAAATGTTACCTTAACGAGATTCTGCATAATAAAAAATCAGTTTATCATCTAACTTGAAATATTAATCTATGTTCTAATATCCAAGTTTTTTTTTACCAGTCAAATCAAATCATAAAAAAATACGTGTTATTTTAAATAAATGGATATAGTAAATATAACTTTAAGCGCCGTGAAAAACGTAATAAAATACATTTCGAAGATTTGCAAATTTTCAATCTAGATAAATTTATAAATATAGGCCCTAATTAAAATTTGGATACTTAATCTGGACAGATTTCAACATAATTAATTTAGCGGTACATCGGTCTAATTAGTGTAATAATTATAGTATTTCCTAAAAAAAATCCAATTATAAAAAATCCAACCAAATTTGTCAAAGAATTTTAATATAATTTATAAGGTTTACAACATAAATCACTTAGTAACTCTTAACAAGAGCAAATACCTTTAGCTGTTTCGAGAACCCATAGCAGTAATTCCACGATTAAAATCAAATTTTAATAAATCTTGTAAAAATAAATGCAATGCGTGTACACATTATATTTTTTTTGTGAAAACTGTATTTGAAAATAGTTCTTTATTGGATTACCTTAGCGATGTGAAAGAGCTGATTGGGATTTATATTTTGTAAAGTGAACTGAGTTGACATTTAAATATGGATATATTCTATATAACATATATATAAACTGTTTGAATTGGGTTTTTGGATTAAAAATTTTAATATTACCTGGCCCAAATTAATCTATAAACTGCAGATGATACTATTAAATGCGAGTCAGAATACGATATCAAATATGAACTCTCGATTAAATCACACTGGTAACGATATTAGGATAGTCCGAAGTCAAGTTTACATGCTGACATAACTAGATAATGCATAATGAATGGATAATTTTTGTATATATTAATGTATTTTTGTTATTATTAAAAGAATAAAATTAACCCTTGACTTCAAAGCGACCTAAAACTAAAAAATAAAATCAATGCAAAAAAAACTAAAAAAGAATTTTTTTTGTATACTTTTTCAACTATGTTTAATAAACTCACTGAGAAGGAAAAAAAATGCAAAAAAACTAAATTAATTCTTACCGATTTCCTCATCACAATATTTCTAATCCATAAACGCTGAGCATCTGTCGAGTTGAGTACACAATTTATAAATAGTTTCAAGTATCAGCAATGTAAAAAAATTTAAGAAAAAAAATTACAAATACATATTAGTTGATTTCGAGTAAATAAAAACATTGTGGCCTGATGTGAAAAATCCTTTTCTTCTCCACTAGACTATCAATTGCGATTCACATGGAATATAATATTATCTGCTAACAAGCATGCTATATCCTTAATCACCTTCAAATAGTTCGGATGACTATAGCTACAAGAGCCATACAATTAAGCTCATTTCAACCTAGCAGATTATTTTGATAAAATTGAGCGCTTGACCAAAGCATACACATAACGAGAATAAATATTAGTCGAATATAAAAAAGCAGCATTTTCCGATTTGGATTATATTTATATTATACAATAAGGCTAAATTTTGTGAAAACTTCGATTGCATGAATCATGAACACAAAGTATACCAAACTGATTTAATGAATCGGCCCCCTCTATTTTACATGGTTCTCTTATGTAACCGACCAAATCTCGATGCCAACTTCAATCGTGGATGCTGAAAACATGTGTGAATATAAATTAAGATCAGTAGAAAAAATAATTACATTTATGTGAAACCCTCTACTGGTCATTCGCTCGTTGGGAGAATAAAGATGTGGTGTCAATGGTATTGAAATAATTAAGAGCCGTAATGGTTAATTTGCATAATAAAATTTATGAATATTCCTACTTTTTTAAAGGAGTGATATTGAGATGAGTAATTGGACATTTAGCTAAAAAAAAAAATAAGATAGGTTATCGAATAATTACCTAGCGAGTTTATTTTGTAATATACCATTTTTTTCCTATTTACACTGCTCAAATTTTCTAATTTAAATCGTAGGCTGAGATTATTATGTATACATACTCGTTTTTTGATTATAATTGGAATATAGAATTAGCAGGTCAACGTTGTTAATTTTCGATGATCGAAGTAATATATTTCTATTTTCTAACAAGAATAAGCTGAAATAAGAGATATAAATGTTGAATCGAATAAATGATAAAAAAAATGTATTAATTATATTTTAGATTCTATTTTTTTGCGACAAAGTAATTTTAAATTCTTTGATTAATCAATTTCCATACTATACTATGAAAAATCACTATCATGAGTTTATTCATTCATCCTAATATTTAGAGACGGCAATAGTCTATCGATTTCGCTACAAGAATTTTTGTGTTATTATAATCCTATCAAATTATCGATGCTAGAAAATAGTTTATCAGACTCTAGTTAGATGTAAAGATTTAAAAATCAGGACATTAAGTCCTCATTTACCGTTTATTCTATATTAGTTTATGTGTATTAGAATACACGAAAGTTATCATTATATATAAATATATATTTACCTACATTAGAAAAGTAAGATTTAATCAAGCGCATAAATATTCCAATAAATAATTCTCTATAAGAGTTATCACAAAAAATAATATCAATCCTGTAGTCAAATGTAAGTATATTATCAATTTTTTTTTGATCAACTACCAATATTCTTAGCGAGTGGCGTAAATATCAATGATTGTCTTCATATATTTGCTGAAGTTCTATAACCACACTTTCGAAGTTACCGTACATTCAAGGATTATAAAACATTCGAAAATTCATTGATACAGACTTAAAGCTTGTGTTCAACAATAAGATGACTTAAATGAATATTGATTTGAAATTGAGCTAATAAATAGTTAGTAATTGGCGAAACGAAAATTTAAAAAGTCGAGGAGATTCATAAATCAATTGAGGACATTTCTCGCAAGTTGATGAGTAAATTAAAGTTAAATATGAATTTTAAGATTGTTGATATGTAACTATGGCGAATCTAAATTCTAAAATATATAATATAAAAAAAAATTTCAGAAAAGCAAACTAGTAATATAGCAACGAGTTAGAGGTAATTGGATTAGAAAAAACGAATTCTCATATAGCACATCAATTTCATAGGCGCTTGAAAATATGTGTGCTAAATCTCTCTGATCTGTGCTAGGAATAATAAAATCATATGATAGTTATGTATGAACATGTATTTAACAGATAAATTTTGACAGTATTTCTTATATAAATTAACCTGATGATATAAAAACAGAGATTTGAAGTTATCGATGATCAAATATAAGAAAATTAATACTTAGACTATTGTGATTTATATGAGTCGCAATAGTTTTTGCGCCTATTAGGATAAGCGTAAGGAATTTCTTCAAATTGGGATTCAATTTGGATTCTAATTTGCTTTGACTCGTCGTAAGACATATTGAATGTATTTTTTCTAGATAAAATCGATCAAAATGACATCATTAATATACCGAGGTCTTAAATTTTCTTAAATAGAATCTTTATGTATAGTGATTGAGCTGAATTACAGATTATGCGTTCAAAATAACAGTAGTATTCAATAAACAAGATTAAATCATATATTCAAAAGTCTATTCTGTAAGTGAATGTTTTATACAAATTATAGGTATTATTAGGCGGATAATATTACCAATAAGAATGAAAAATTCATCGAGTAAGATCAGAATCGTATTAAATAGATATCTTTAGTGTCAAAATGTAAATTTATATTATTTTTACCACATAATTCAAGGAGCTTCGACGGATAACGTATTGATTAAGGCGAGAACCAAAAAAATTTTTTTTGAAGTTTTGTATAGAACTAATTTTAAAAGCTAGAATATATATGGGTTAGGTGATAAATTATTGATATGAAAAACATCAAGATAATTGAATTTACAAGGCCTAATATAGTATCGCTATGCATAAATCGGAGGAGTTAGCCAGTTTAATATTACTAAAAGCTGGATCAATACCTCTTCAATTGTTGGATTCGACAATTCACTACCTTGATTTACATGTACTTAAATTGCTAGACTAATAGTTCGAATGGATGTTAAAATTGTAGATTGATTTGTAAAAATTATTTAATTAGTTTCATCAAAACACATAATTTTTTAAAGTATCTATTCGAGTTATCATTCAGACGATTTGTAGTAACATCTTACTTGTTTATATTAAGTTTATTTAGCGCTTACATTTAGTGAGAATCCCTCTTTAGAAATATGTTTCGATTCGTTAATTCATCAAAAAATATTTGCTAGCAAAATATGTGGTTATGATCGTATAAATTTCTAGGACCTATTTCAATAATATCGAATTTTTATACAAACAGAACGTATAATTCATGATAAAAAGTAATTTGGGTCATATAGCTGACATTGTGAGTGTTTTAGAAAAGACTTTTATCTTGAGATCGTTAATTCCGTAATTTAATATTCCTTATTTGAGATCGGCTCTGAAATATAACTCGAATTATGAATTGAATTTGAATTCATGATATTATTAAAAGGTATAATGGATGTAATATATTTGGATTGGTTTCGAAAATTTACTTACGTCAACGCTATAAAAATCTTCAATAACCCATATATTTTTTCTAAAAGCTAATTTAGATATCACAGCTGATGTTACTTATAGAGGGCAAGCTCAAATTATCTGTTCGGATAATTGACTCCATGATTTCCATATCAATAAATATATCATTTATACATTAATTGTTACTTCTGATAATATGAATGATTTATAGAGTACCAGCTTCTTTGCAAGAAAGTTAAATGATGTTGATTGTGTTGAAATCACATTATTTTTCTATTTGAGGCTACTGAGGAAATAAAAAAATAAAGAATAAAAAAATTGGAAAGTATAATTAATGAATATAGGCGATATAAGAGTAAAAAATTATTCAGTAAATCGAACTAAACTGGTAAATCGAAGTATCAAATATCTGTACAATCTAAGTAGCTTCAAATATGATATAAGCAAAGATTAGATATTAAATTGAAAGAGTTTAATTTTGCATTAATCTAAATATTTTATACCAATTTAATTAAGGTTAAAAATCCTGATTAGCTCAATCCAGAATATACGGCATAGTTTCGATTAAAGTATGGAGCGAAGCCATAATTAAAGAGGTTATGTACAGGTATACATATTTAATATATAAATAACATTAATTCTGAATAAGGTAACAAAGTGGAGAAATAACAAGAAAATTTTCAAAAAACGTTGAAAATGCACTCACATATTTTCCAAACTCTTTAAAGGATATCTATATCAAATTCTAATTCAGTGATGATAAAACTATTGAAATTAATCTTTGAACTGCAATCAAGTATCTAAAAATTATACATAATTTAAATCTAAATATCATCTCGAGAAAATCATTTAATAGTTATTTAATTCATATAGTAAATATATCAGAAGCTTATGAGGTTCATGCGGAGTATCACTTATACCTTTCAGCTGCTTCGCGTTATCTATTTCTTCTAATCGTATCTATATAATTTATTGATATTGCTTTCTACGGATATTAAAAATCGATAACTTGACAATTCTGTTAATATACACAAATCAAATAAAAATGAATAGTTTTTAGTAAATAGTGTAATAGAAATTTACATTGTGATTAATGTAAAGCCAACAAGATATCAGGAATTCAGGCAGGAAAATAAAAAAGATGGCACAGTTTCATCTATAATTCATCAAGACATACAAACGGAGGGCCTAAAACAAGTATTACCTAATGAAAAAAAGTTTTCAAGATAGGTGAATATGAGTACTGTGTGGTATGTAGTCAGGAACTCGCAAAGACAGTCACACAATCAACAAAATAAGTATACCAGAATCAAATATCTGATAAATTCAAATACTTTGATTACTAGAAACTTGAAAAGGTAGGAATGGAATCATCGGAAGTAAGGTAGAAATGAGGGTGTAAGTTTAATAGAGGAGGCCAGCAAATTCGGCGGCTAGACATGATCCGAGAATACATATTATCGGAAATACATAGAGGCTGATTTATATGAAAGCATAATTTAATTAAACGTAAATAATATGTAAATTTTAAAAAAATTCATGTGTACATCTACATAACACTCACAATCTGAGAGGGCAGGAATCTGAGATCTCTGGATGCGATTAATGGGAAGCGAGAAGGCTTAGAGACTGAATATTTGAAAAGATAAAGAGTGATGGTCAGATATACAATTAAGTTAACAAAAAACTTACAATAGAGTTACAAAATGCAGAAGGATGTCAGTCAGTCGATTTCATTAATATAGACAACTCGAATTATATCTGCTTGACGCGAAAAACAGGTATTTTTGGTACTAGCGAGCCAGAAGAAAGTGGAATATCCCTTAAATTAATCTGCAGAAAATATGAAATCAAAACCAAAGATAGGCTGTAAGACGGATACTCAAGTAAGCAAGATTCAGAAGAGCTAAACATCTATAAATAAAAGCAGACTTAATAAAACGATGATTTGGAGAAAATTAAATAGATTGATATATAAATACGCAAACATATATTCAGAAAACCATGGAAACGGATATCCAAGCTGCCAGAAAGACATACTACGAATCTTTATGGATTTTATCAGATTGCTGGAGAGTATTGAAGAATATAAAAATACTTGCAGCGAGGATCGACAGAATTGATAATTTGAAATAAAATAAAAGTAGCAAGGGCGGTAATTAGAAAGGTTATTAATATTTCAAAAAAGTAATGTTGCAAGCATGATCATAGGAAAGATCAAAAATCATTAATTCAGATTTTTAGGAAGGCGCTAAGATAGCTATACAAGGCTTCAGGTTTTCAATTCGATATCCATACTGGTAAAATCAGGACTCGATGACACGCTGATCCTCGTTTTAAATTATCTATGTCTCAAACTCAATCTTTACAAAAATGTGTGTTTGTTAATCCCCATCTCCTATATAAGTGTGTATGCGTATCATCCTTCTAATTTCGTATAAAATCCGTTTAAAAAAATTCTTCTAATTTCGTATGTATGTGTGTTTCATCGTCCCTTCCCCCCTCGCGGAAATTACATATCAGAGTGAGCGTGATAGAGAGGCAGAGAGCCAGAGATGCATAGATACTAATAGGCACAGTAATTGAGATCACTAAAGTATAAAAATTCCATACGCTCAAAGCGTTGCTAATATATTTTAAAGATAATTCCGAGTTATTTAATTGAAGTCTTTTATCTAATCTTAGATTAACCAAAAGTAGATAATAAGATCTAATGGGGAACAGATTAACAAAGTCATCATGCTATCTATAGACCTAATCGTGTATTTATATACATTTTTTTAGTTTACAATCTGGTTGATTAAATAGCATTAGGAAGCCCTAAATAGATATAATATTGTTATGTAGAATATATTTCATTCATTTAATTTTATTTAAAAATAACCACTATTACTGTTTTTTTTGTTATAGCGAATTAAAATACTTCTTTTTTTAGTTAATAATAAATACATTTACTATTTCTTTGTAAGAGCGAATTACAATACTTGGTTTTTATTTAAAAATAAATAATATTACTATTCTTTTGTCAGATTGAATTGTAATACTTGGATTTCTGCTAAAAATAAATACAGTTACTATTTTTTTGTTAGGTGAATTAAAATAATTGGTTTATAGTTAGAATTTAAAAATATTACTGTTTTTGATTGTTTACTAGAACACGGATGTTAGGCTAGTTGCTCTTCTCTTGAAATTGAAGATGTGTGAAGTAAAGATTTAGGATAGTAATTTAAAATTTAAAATTGAAACTCCCAAAAGAATAATGATGTGGAGGATCCTGAATGAAGGTAAAATTTTACATTGATAGCTTGAATGAATAAATTTATCAAGCTACAATGTTAAATATATAAAACATCAATCAAAATTTTATTTAGGTGTATGCTATTTTCAATTGAATATCATTGCCAATAATTTCAACATTCTCAGTGTGATAATCTTAGGCTGAAACAAAGCAGTTTCTTTATCAAGATCCAATGATTTAGATTCACTATAGAAAAAACTATCGCTGAATTTTGCATTCACTGCTGAAATAATAAAACAATATTCAAGGAGCGCATATATTCATTAACTACTCACAAACTGATTTGGAAAAAAAGAGCCAAATATCAAAAATACACGTTTTAAATCTTGTTAAATAAAAAAAAAATTTTATTCCGCTATTCAGCTAAATTAAATCATTGGCTATTACAATCACTCCATGTTTTTCATAATTCGTTTTTTTATAATATGCTTTTAGTCTCAATGATAAATCTTTTACTTTATAGAGATGTGCGCTGCAGAAAATTTTATTTGCTTTAGTTATTTTCAGTAATGTATAATTGTCGAATTTATAATTTCTCTATGCATAAAGTTTTATATTTGAGTAACTTTTTTGTGCCGCTTGAAATTTAAAATGATACAAGAAAGTACAAGAAAGTGAGTTGAATATATTATCTATGTCAATGTTAGTATTTCACCGTCTTAAACTCTTTTATTTTCAAATAAAATAATCTCATCATAAATGATAAAAAAATAATAAAAGCCTTACCTGGGGTTTTTCACATTCTACATTTCATATTCAATATTTTTATTTTACACAATCCCTGCCTTAATTAAAAGAAGGAAATGCTTATAAAATAACCACTTGTATGTTTTAATCCTTATTTAATTTGTTAATTTTTAAAAGATTCAAAAGTATTTATTTTTGAATCAAGCTCTAGATTTAAAAATATTATATATAACTTTCTACAGTTGAAAGGCTATCGCATTTTGGTATATATAATATTGTACATTTATAATGACTTTAAGTTATTTTGTCTTTTTTTTTGACAATTTTAAATTAAGCTCGAATATTTTAATTATCAATATATATATATTAAATGATTTTAGTATTCATATTGTGTCCATATATCAATTTCAGTTTAAGTTTTATTTTCTGGGAGTTTAAACATTAGATAAGGTAGTTTGATAACTCTACATTTGAAAATATTCTGCAGTATATTTTAGACATTTAAAAGCAAAAAAAATCAATTTTCTTTCCAGGTTTATACGATTTAGTAATAATTTATCTTTTTACGAATTATTGTATAACTATAGATGCGTCATTAAAATTAATATTCTAGGTATAGAATATAGGTGTAAGCAGCTCCAGCTAGAAACATATCTCCAACTTGTTTATGTATGATATACTTTCAACCCTTTCTATGGCCAATATTATCAAAGTTTTATTAATATATAGTTTGAAGCTAAATTTTATTACAGTTTTCAACCTGATTTTATAATTTAAATAGACATAAAATAACGATTGTGTTTGTTTATCCAAATTTATTTGACAAGATAAGGAAGTCTAAAAAATTCAGTCGACCTTCATAAGGTCAGTTAACCCTTTCAGGGGCGGTATTTAATTTTTTTCCATTTAAAGATTTTGTAATACGCGAGGTACTTCAAATAAAGACTAGTAAAAAATTTTTTTCTATTAATTTTGTAACTTTATTTGCTTAAATGTTATTTATTTGTATACCTGATTTTTAAAAGAAAATCAAATGGTTATTGGATTAGTCAATAATTATTCATTATATCTCAGAGAGGAGATATATATAGTGTTATCAATTTTATTGGATAAAACAAAACGAAATTACAAATTTATAAAAATTTTAAAAATAAAACAAAGTTTTC
The DNA here is from genome assembly GCA_001970855.1 of Smittium culicis. Taxonomy (NCBI): domain Eukaryota; kingdom Fungi; phylum Kickxellomycota; class Harpellomycetes; order Harpellales; family Legeriomycetaceae; genus Smittium; species Smittium culicis. The sequence goes on along the minus strand of LSSN01004916.1, from coordinate 838 downwards.
AAAACGAAATTTTCCTTATATATGCTTGTAAGGTACCATATTTTATCCTTATCATCTTTTCCTTCGCATAGGTACACTACCATCATTGAAATTATTGATATTATAGGAATATAAAAAAAAAAATCCTTAAAATGGAATCCCAACTACTTGAAATCATTCAAAATTTATCACTTAAAGTTGAGGCTCTCTACGCCGATAGAGAAAGAACCAACACCCATCAAGAACATACGATGGATATGCAAGAACAGGATATTGATCCTTATGCAAAAACCAGGGCCCCACAAGTCGAAATCGAAGCTTATCCGGAACTAATGGACGCAATCCCGAACATGGAAGAAGACTTTTTCAGAAGTCCACTCACAGACGAGGAGCGTAAGGAAATCATTTATGGCCAGGCAAAATTCTCTGGAATGAAATACCAGCCACCACCGCTTAACGATGCCGCCGCTCCAGCAGTGAAAAAGGTCTACTCAATGCTCTACAGCATTCAGAGTTCACTTGCCTTGATCACTCGCCCATTGGACCAATACGTTCATGACCAATTAAGACGTAACCGTCAATTTAGCGATGAGAAATCGGAAGACTTGGATCTGATCTGCATAGTCAGAACCCTCATTTCTGACCTAGTCTCGACGATCACTCAATCACGAATCAATAACGTCCACAAGACGATGGTCCTCCTTGGAAGAGCTACACAGCTCATCGAATCATCAATAAAACCGCTGATTGAGGCCGACAAATTAGATTCCTAATTTCCGCCAAGAATCCTGTTATTAGCACGAAAAAAGGGTCGAAACAGCCCTTTCAACAGCGCCAGCAGCCAGCAAACGGCTTTGCT
>LSSN01004907.1:0-21465 GCA_001970855.1 Smittium culicis | reverse complement strand
AATGAAACCATTATAATAGCCATTTGTAAAATTCTAAAAAAACGAAAAGACTAAATATAGTGATAAAAATTTTGGAAAAAAGTCTTATTTCTCAGTTTATTTTTAACCAATTGTAGATTATTGAAATATTTCATAAATTATAATACGATATTGTATTTTATTTTTTATTATTACTTTATTATTTATAAGCTATAAAACAAATAAATTCAGAGATAAAAGTATAATATGTTAGCTTGGAGTGATATTTCGCCTAAAGAATCTTGAATCTGTATGAACAATAAATTATATTTGAAATAACTCATATAAAATTAAAATTTTATTAAACTAATCAAAAAAAAATTCAGTTAAGGAATGCTCTCCAAATATCTTTCTGCGAATTTCCATTTGAACTGATATCAAATAATATCTATTTTTTTTAATTTGATCACTGTTAAAGTCAATAAATATATTTGTGTAATTCTACAAAAAACTTTTCTTTAGTAACAATTATTTATGGTTTGGATCATTATCTTGCTGAAATGAAAAATTCATAGCTTTGATATCTCTTATACAGATGAATATTATCTTCAAGGATATATATATATATATATCAGATATTTCATATTATCACTTTTAAATAACAACTTTCTATCTGAATTACAATTTTTTATGCTTTAGACAAAGGAATAGTCTCCTTGGAATTTAAAGATAGAATGCTTATTATAAAAATTTTTTTAGTCAAACTTATTCTAATATTGAGTATTTTAATATCTTAGTATATGACGCCTACATAAGCTTATTTAGCCCAAAATCTTTATGCTTTGAGTAACATGACTATCCGTTTAATATTAAATCATCAATTAAGAGGCATCTAGAGCTAATATTATTTAAATTCTATAATTTTTTAAGCCTCCTTATCGATTTATATGTAAAATTTCCGCAAGGCCATTTGATTTTTTTTTCTCAAATGAATTTTTTTCTAATTTTTGAATCATCTAATACACATTTGAGCAAAAAGAAAGTTTCAAAAAAAATTTTAAAGACTTTCTCAATCGCAACCCATGCCTTTTGATGAATTGAAACTGAATTAAAAAAATATATTTTAAGTGAAAAGTACTTGGTTTAGTTATTTATAGAGCTTATAAAATTTCTTATTCACCTTCTCGTTTCACTGAAATTTAAATTATTTTTGATTCGTTTTGATAATATATTTTCTTATTCACAATTTTTATAACGTATAAATAGCTAATAAATATTATAATATATAAATATGGATAATAAAAATTTGTATTTTTTTATAATTCTTTTATGGAATTTGGATTGGATTTTTCGCGAGCTTTTATCACCTGATTTTAATCAATTTCATTATTTTTTAAAAAAAATTAGTACTAATATTTCAATCTTTTAAGGATAAAACATTGCAATTTGTAACTAATCTAATTAATAATAATACACCTGTTAAATTATCAGTTTTAAAATGTAAATAATTAAGGTTTATTTAATTATTTAAAGAATTTAATATTATTTTTTTTGTTTTTTTTCTCATACCTTGTTATTTATAACTAGTTTTTCATAGTGCATTATACATATAGCAAATTTTGTGTTTATGTATAATGCTCCTTGAATCATTTAATTTTAATGATTAAAACTTTTTAGAATGATAATCTAATTTTCAAGTCGCAAATATAAATGCAAATTGTCCAGATTTTTTTTGTCCCTGCTTAAATTTAAAAGGGACAAACTATTATGTGATGAACCAACCGATAAAAATAAACGTTTCTTGAAAAAAGTTTTTATTCTGGTTAATATTATATATAGGCAATAAGCTAAAACCATCGTTATATTTAAAGAAAACCCGATTTTGTCAAGCGATAGAATTTTTTTCACATATAGCGCATAATTTGATACAATTAAAATACTGTTTTTGAAACAAACTCGAATTACTTGCTTTATAATTTCAATACAGTGAGTGCAGTCATGACAAAATAGAAAAATATAAATTAATACTTAATATTAAATGTTTCTCAGATATTTATTCGTGTTTTTGTATAATATATCATACATACAGAAATATTTTTTCGAAAAAAATTTGAGTGTTATTAAAGTTAGATAAAAATCATATCGACTCCACGCTAAAGAGTGTGTAATTTCAACCCAATTCACGGTGCAGATTTGAGGCGAATTGAAGCTAAATGGTAAGTTTGAAATATTGCAGGAAATTTTTTTAACAAGTTATGAGTATTTTATATTGTAGTTTTTCAACTAGTTTTGTAAATGAAAATGGGTAAAAAGTGATTTTTTTAATTGAATAAATTAAAAACCCAGCTCAAACTCGCTTATAATTGATGCGATGACCAAATAAAATTAGCGAATTACAACAAATAGTGTAGATGAGGCCAAATATTAGAAATACAACGTAGATTTGGGAGGGGGGGGGGGATGAAGTGTTTATTTTATATAAAAAAATAAAGTATTGGATAAAATATTGGAAGAAAGAATTTAGAAGCGAGATTTTTTAGCAGTGAAAAGTGACTGGATGGAGTAAACTTGGATAACAGCAACCAAGATAACGCAGGCGCTTTCGAGCAATGCGTACCACAAGATGCGTTTTTCAGTAGATTTGACTGTGGCAAAGTTTCTGTTTTCTTTGGCTCTAAAGTACATTTGGAATCTTTCGATATTGTGCAAGTCGCCGTGAATTCTTGAGGCACCGAAATCATGTGTTTTTGCACCAAATCTAGACTTAAGATCAGGATCTCTGGCTTCATCTTCAATAGTGATTTCGAATTCTACCAATTTATCAACAACGGTAGACATGCGATTGCTGAAAGAGATGGAATATTCACCAACTTCGTTACAGGTGAGATAAGTTTCAACTTGTCTTTCAGAATCACCTTTTAAGATAATAACGCCTTTTGGATCTGTTACAGTGTAATCAATATCGAAATTACCACCTTCTGTTACCTGTGAGAAAGATTTATATATATAGCAGTGGAGGGTATTGAGGGTAAAAATTAAGTAATAGGAGTGGGACTTACCGAAAGGTAAAGAGACATTTTTTGGCCAGGTTGATCATTCAAAATGTAGTAGGTCTTTTCGGTGTTTGCTGAGACCCATGTTGACAAGGAGATGGCTTTGATTGTAGTTATAAAGCAGAGAAATGCTACGAGTAGGTATTTTGAGGAAATCATTATATTTAAGAGTTTATGGAATGTTCAGGGTTTTGGTCAAAGGAGTGAAAGCCTGGAATAGCTATGTAAAAAAAATAAAAACAAAGCTTGAAGGTTTCCTGCGACTAAATAAAAGTTGGCTTTATGGACTGAAAGTAGCTATAAAAGTAAACTCAAAACACGCAGGAGGTAAATTTTAAACAATAGTAGAAAATATCTACTGGGTAAGAGTTGTACATCCATTTCCTCAATTGGCCCTTTTTGCCTCTGATTATAGCCATTAATACAACGACATTTGTTAAATGTTTCTTCCAACAGCCAATAGCTATACTACCCATATTTGTATATCCAGTGCGGTTAATTTCATTTCCTTCACTCCGCTTTGATAATGTACTTATTGGCCAGTTTAATTGAGCGCTTAATTTACAACAATGGCTAAACCAGAATTAAGAAATTATTGGCTACGGAGAACAACTTATAAGAACTGGGCGCATTTTCCACACTAGCTGGCTGGGGATATGTCAGCCTATCGTTTCATATTCACTTTTTCGCTTACAATTTATTCATTTATTGCTTAGCTAAATTATAGGAATCTGTTGTAGGTTTTAAAAGTATATAGACACTCCATCCAACTCAAATTCATTAAAAGGAATCAATCATACCTAGATAATTTTGTAATAATAACATAGTCCATGTTTAGTAAAAATAACCTATTTATTAAAGTAAATAAACATGAAATAATCTATAAGTTTTTTTACAGCTTTAGTAAGTATAGCTGAGTCTCAGTTTTAAACTGGATTGTAAGCGTAGGAATTTTTTTGACTTTATAATTATGCAGAATTAAAATTGTATAATATTGAGCTCTGAAATAAATGGCACAAATAATAGTACATGTCGAATTTAAAAATATATAACTTGTAGAAATATATATTATAATTCTTTAGACATTTTACTTTTCCACAATATTGGTTTTTAAGTGTTTTATTAGGATTAATCATATCCGAGTTTAAATACAATAAGTTTATTTCTGATTATATATACCTAGTATTTGTTATATGTTGAAGCGTATATATAAGCATAGAAAAAATCGTTAGTTATGTGAGCATTAATATCTACGGCAATATAAATAAGATTTATAAACCAATCCAACTTTATTTTTAGAACATCCGATGAGCATTTTTCTTTGTTAAGTTAATTTTATTATATCATAAAAATACTAGATTCTATTCTGTTTTTTTGTAGGCTTGTTGAATACATTTGGCTGTGGAAATTCGATTTTGATCCAACAAAATATACATTCAATATTTAACATTTATTAGCACCATTAATATCTGTAGTATTGGCTATTTTCGTATCCTGGCAAATAGAAACGAATCATAAAAAATTAGCGAATCACTTAAATTAGCTTTTTTTTCGAGTAATAACTGATGGTGTCAAAAAACCAAACTATCTAATTGACCAATAATCAACGAATACATATACAAGTTAGCAAAATATCACCAATTTGACCAATAACAAGGGCACATTAAAGAAGGCTATAAGGTTCATTTTATGGGCGTAGAATTAAAGTATATCCTTATAGTCTTCTTTTAAAACTAACTTATATAGCCTATTGTATAAACGAACTTGATATTAAAAATCTCAAATAACTCAAAAATCCATTTAGTTTTCTATAATTTAAGCCCTTCGCTCCTCCAATTCGCTGCAATAAAGGTTATATTATTATGATGTTCGCTTCAAAACTATTAAGTTGTACGTTTATGCTTGCATCAATCGTACTTGCAAGCTCCTACGAAATTAAACCTAATAAGATTTCTGTAAATCTTGTTGACAAGCTTGGAGATGTTGTAACAAAAGAGAGGTAACACACATTATTATATTTATATTAACGACTATTTTACAACTCCTTACCTTCACTTTAGACCAGAATATCCCGAAAAATTGAAAAAGAGGTTTGAGCTAGAATCTGGCTCTAAAATCGTCGTAGAATTCGAGGCTATTTCGAGCTCTAAAGATCACAAGCACATACCTCTCAATCAAGCCGCCTTAGTTCTAACATCTTTAGACAAGACTTCACAGACTTCAATCTCTTCCAAATTCTCTGAAGCAAAAAACAGCTATAAAATAATAATGGTATTTAATCATTTCTTTCATTACTCATTTCCTCTACTCCTAGATATAAAAATTCATCATTTTCCCAACTTTATCTCTTTAATATTAGAATAAGCTGAAAATCGAAAACCATATAGCATCAAATGGTGAATATTCTGCTGATTTGGTACTAGGATCATTCAGTGAAAAAACTGGCGCGGTTTATAATCTAGGCGTTATTAATATAAATTGTTTCAAATCTAGTATTGAAAAATCTGATCACATTATTTATGGCCCCAAGCCCGAAATATTCCATACCTTTTCAGCCCCTCAAAAAATGGTCAACCCACTAGTTTCAGTAATATACACTGCACTTATTACTATTCCATTCGCACTTTTCTTCACAATGGTAACCCTTTCGTTCTATCTATTTTCTTTTTTTTCGTATATATCCTTATTTTATAATACTCTATTTCTTTTTATGCCACTCAATAACTATTCTACCATTTAACTTTTGTAGCTCGGTAGCTCAGGATTTTTGTCTGCTATAAATAAGAACGCAACAGTCTCTGATTATTCCTTTTTTGGCTGTATCCTTTCGTATGCTTCTCTTATAATATCATATTTCATCGGTGTCAAAATTTTCCCTATCCTATTTTATGGACTAGTGCTAGCAATTCCAACTTTCATTTTTGGTCAAAAATCTCTTTTCAAATAGGCATCTATTTACCCCTTTTATAACTATACACGTTTTTTAAATCAAATAAAATGAAGCGGCTTGTATGATTGAATACTTTAATCCAGTATATTTATTATTCAATAAAATAATCTTACATTTTACGCTTAATAAGTAGGATCATGATTACTAAGTTTTAGCTTAAAAATAGTTTTATCCTACTCTATATATATGCGAATTTGTACGTATATATAAATTTCGAATTCTTTTGTATAACGGACACAAGTATAATAACATAACACCTTACATTTATAATTTTGTTTTAAACTATATCAGAGTATGTCATCAAATACGCTTATACGCTCAACTAATGATCACATTTTTGTACTCGATATTAAAAATTATACTAAAAAAAAGCTACGATTTTTAAATAATCTCTCAAAAGCGTATATACTTATGATTTTGACCCTCAGGTGTTTATAACTGAACCTGTAGCGAGTTAGATACAATAAACACGCTTTAAGTTATAATAAATTACAGATAAAAATTAAAGGACATTCTTTTTCAACTATTTATACCACTTTACTAAAAAAAATTACTATATTATTAACTTGTAATAAATTCATGGAATTTTGGATCATCCAAAAGCAAATTTTGCGACATCTAATGAATAAAAATATCTCATGGAATGCTGTTATATTCCAATTTAATTTTAGATATTATTTTTATTGATATTTGGATATAGGTGGGTCGTGATTACTTATTATCTTATTTTGGCTTTTTTTTTTATGGGAGACGAATTATTAATATTAGCTTATTTTCTTTATTTCACCATAAATATATTTTTTATGGGCCGAAAGTTTAGTATCGTTTTTATTTTTATTTTTACTTTTAGAAATCAGAGTATCTCTATTTTAAATATCCCTCGAACTAAGCTGTCCACATAAAAATATAATAGTTAACTTATCTATAAATCCGATATTCTAAAACTATAAAAAAATTAAAAGAAACCTCATCATCTTTAATTTTCATTGATTTATTTTTAAACTGCTCAAAATTTGCATATGTGATTAATTCGCGTAAATTAATATATTAACTAACTTATAAATATTCCATAAAACCTAACTAATAATTTAAAAAAAAAGCTATTTCACTTGGCTTTTACGACACTCTATAGGACACCAACATTGTCAATAGAATATTCTGAATTAAGTATATAAAAATAAAATATAATTGTTAGTTTTTACTAGATTAAATGACTTTTAGCATAAAATTTCATAAAAAAATATTATGCGCCTAAATTTTCAATTTTACTTAAACAGTGGGTGGATCAAATATTAAAAAAAAACCTTAAATTTTAATATGGATAAAAATTATTAAAATGTATTTAGAAGTTAATTTGGGCGAAGCCCAGAGCAATTGCTAAAATTTCAGCCGAAAAAAACCCTTATCGATGTATAAACTCAGAATAAATAATTCAAATTTTGGCATTCCCAAATAAAAATCTCTGTTTGAAAAATAATCTAAAATTTCGAATTAATATAAAAATTAAAATATAAGCTATAATTTTTCTACATAATCGAATGTAAAACAAAAAAAATCAAATTAGCATTTTTTTAAGTATTATTTTATTATTTGTATTTCAAATTTAACCAGTTAAAATAATAAAAAGAAATAACGTTATTTATTTTATAGAACATTTATTTAATTTAAAATTTTGATTTATATAAATTAATACTAAAGTGATTTAAATACATTAATTAACGGAAATATTGAAATATTTTAAATTAAAAAAACAATTTTTTTTGTTCATTTAAAAATATAGACAGAAAATTTTTTATTTTAAGAAATTCTAAAAAAAGACTAATCTAATATAAATTATAGTATAAAATAGCGCGAACATTAAATTTAATTATTAAAATTTTAAGGGGTTAAAATGCAAATTTTTAAAAATGGTATAAATTTTATAGTTAAAACAAAAAACATAATCCTAATAAATACTTTCTATAAAATTATAAATGTTTATAGATATACTATATACTTATCCAAAAACATAGATAATAAATTTGAGAGACTCTATATAATAGCAAAAATATTTTGGATTGTAATATTATTTTCTATTAATTCAGAGATAATTAATCTTAATGGCTGATTTGAAATTGACGTACGATTTTTATATTTATATAACTCGCTTTTAAATTTTCATTTGATAAAAAAAAGATATTTTTAACTAGTTTTTAGGAAATTTTATTCACTTATAAATTATATATTTACACTAAAAAACATATACATCATAAATAGTCTCAAATATGATACTCTATTAGTGAATCAAAGAATAATTCCAATAATTCCAAAAAAAAAAAAAAAAACGATTTTAATAATAAAATTTGATGTATGATTTCTCTAATATATGTGAATTTTAAAATAGAGGCAATTTTTCTAGACATGGTTATGTATATTTTTATTAACCTAATGAAATTTTTTTTATTAGTATTATTGTCAAAATTACCTCTGATATTTTTATTCACATAAAAAAATATATATTTGGTTTAAAATTAAAGTATTTTGATGCGATGTCTATCTATAATATCTGAAATTTCCTTGAAAAAAATTTTTTAATCTGACATAAATAATTCTAGTGAATAGATGAAATAAAAATATTATTGATTGGTGGTGAGTAGTAAATTAAAATTACTATTAAAATAATACTAAATTTTAATATAAATAAATCATGTCAGAATCTGATTTTAAAGTTTTAATTCTGCTTCAAGCTTAATGATACATATTTAAATTTCAAATTTTCAGTATCATATATCCAAAAATATTATATAAGAAATAAAATAAGTACATATACGATATCTATTATTTTCGAGGATTAATTTTTTGTCAAGCCTATAAAAATTTTAATAAAAAAGACGTTTATGGAAAAAATATATCACCACACTTTAAAATATGAATTTACACAGAATCAAATAGTGTATTAATTGGAAAAAATATTTAAGTTTAATTTAAAATCAAGTTTTTAATATACACTGCGTATATCTTTCATATGTTTTTTCAAGAACGAGAGAGAAGTGTAAGAAAAAGTAATAATATAAAAGGAAATATTTTTTTATCATTTATTGGAATAAATGGTAGTCTTTTTTGAGGTAAATGGCTATTTTTCAAGAAAAATTTTCAAATAATTTATACTAATAGTAAAAAAAATCTATAAAAAAAAAAAGCTAATTTCAACTTTAAAAATAAACTAAAAAAAATTATAATATACTAAAACTAACATTAGATATCAAAAAATTAAACACTTATTTATTAACAAAAAATGATTAGATTTTTAAAATATATTTTGTTAATAAAATTAAATATTGAAAGATATTTGTTTAAAGCTCTTTATTAAATTGAAATGATTATAATTGTAATCACAAAAAACTATTCTCAGAAAAATAATTCAAATGTAATAAAATCTGAATTTAAATTCAAAATCATATAAAAAATAGTAAATGTGTCCTATTTGTGATTCCTAACTGAGAATAAAAAGTTTCATAAAACAAAAATAAAATCGCTACTAAAAAAATATAACGGGATATATTGATATTATAGCTAGAATTTTCGAAGAAAACTGATTTATTCTTTACAAAATAATGATATTAATAATTTTTAATAATCACTGTTCAAGATGTGAGTATTTAAATAAGCCAATTAATTATAAAACCGCTTTTTAGTATTTTCTTTAATATATCTATTATTGGATTTAGTTTATCTAAATCACAAAAATGATTATTATTTCATCTTCAAAAAATTGCTATATATATATATATATCGAGGATTAATACCAAGACTCAGAAAGATAAAAAGGTCTCTAAATCGAAAGACAGTTTTTTTTTTAATTCATATTTTATAAAATTAGTGCCATAATTCATGGGTAGTTTTAAGGAAAGTAATACAGTTTCTTTATTCTAAAATTTTACTTAATACTTTTAATATTTTCGCCGTTAAAATTTGTTGTCCTTATTGTATCTATGAGAAAGAAAAATCTCTTTTATCTGATTACAATAATAGATTTATTTATATTAATATTGATTTTTTTTTAATTAACAGAATAAAATTAGAATATTGATAAAATCTCAAATAAAAATATTTTAATAAAATTTAAACACAATTAAGAAGAAATTAATTTGAGCCCAAAAAAAACTCTAGGAAAAATCGAATAAAACACTAAAAGGAGAAACTTGAGTATTCGTTAATATTTAATTTTGAATTTTTTTTACTTTAAAAAAGAAAATTAAACTCATTTTAATAAAAATGATTTAAAAAAAATATTATTATATTAAAATAACCCAAGGTTTGCTTCAAGAAGACTCGCTATATCCTCGGCTATATAACATGATTATATATCCGATCTTAATAATAATTAAAAAACATTATAGTTATCACAAATATAAAAGAAGTCTAAAATATTATATCGTATTCAGATGTTTTAGCTATTGGTATTAGTGAACATTAAGATTTAAAAAAAGTGAATAAAGCTTTATAGATACACTCCGATGAGTCGCTTACTAAAACAAAAAGTGATGAAAATATTTTAGTGAAAATAGTAATACCTATAAATGAATGGGTAAATAATAATATAGTAGGGCCTGAAACTTTTTTTTAATATCTTAGGGTGTATTTTATTGAAAAATGGTTTAAAAAATAATGATAATGAGGAGTAAATATATAATGCTGTATCCGATAATGTTGAATAGTGTATAATAATATAGATCTCGATTATAGTAAAGGCGATTCTAAAAAATTCTTTTTTATTATATAAACTGTGGTTTCTATCTTATAAAACCTCTTTCACATAAAATCTTCACAATTTAAGTAGATAAAATAGTCTATAAATTTATTTGGGGTAATAAAAAAGTTCACATAAAATCGAAGTCAATTGAACTAGATAAATAAAATGGTTATCCAGAACTTATTAGTATATCATAAAAATCCAAAAAAATTTCAATTAAATTTTGCAATGACTTAATTATCAATAATAAAAAAACGTGTAATAATTTTTTTAGTATTAATCTCCAAATTCATATTTTGATTCAAAAAAATTTGAAAAATTTTATGGACGTTCTAACTAAAAAAAAACAAAATGTAGCACAAATAAGCTACCCTTTATGTTACGTGAAGCTTTGAAGATGTGAAAGATCCTTATAAAAGAGCAATAAAAAATTTGTATAAAAAAAAATTAACACTATTTTGAGGCTAAAAATATTAAAGAATCGCCTAGAGTGGTTGGATTCAAATAATAAATAAATTACGGAAAGTTTATTAGAATATTTAACCTATGATTGAACAAAAGAAGAGATTTTATTTATAAAATAATTTTAAGAGATAATCAAGAAATAATACATTTAAGAATTAAAGATAAAAATAAAAGATTCGACAAAACTTAGAAATTATATAAATACCAATATAATTGTCTAAAATATTGAGTATTCAATAAAAAAAATATTGCAATAGAATTCCTAGAAAAAAAAAAGATAGCATAAATAGAAAAGAGTTAAACATAGAGCTTAATTAGAAATGAATAGGCAAAATCTTAAACCATTAACAAAAATTTAACCGGAACTTGTTTCATAAATTTACCTGGTTTCAAAAATAAAAAGCCGATTGTAACTCCTTTTTCATAATACATTGATAATCAGATAAGTTAATAGTGCGTAATAAAGTAATTTTATTTAACAAGAATAAATGTAAATCTTGTAAAATTAAAAAAGAATATAAAAACAAAATATATATTGGATGTAAAAGGATCATTATTTGTGGAGAAAATGTTTTAAAATATATCAAAGAGAAATAATTTAATACAAGTAAACCAAATAAAATTATTTGAGAGATAACATATAGCTATATATTATAATTATATACAGCCTGAAATTTAAAAAAAATAGAGGCTCAGAACATAAATTTCTCTAATATAAATAAAATGATTCATAGAAGGAATGTTTTCAATATCAGATAACGAAATGTGCGATAAGATTCTTAGAGATTCTAGAAATTTTAAAAAATACATCTGGTTATAATAAAAGCAAACTTTGTTATTTTTACTTAAGAAGGATAGCTAAAATTCCTATTTTTAATCTATAAAACTTCATTATTTACCCTATTTATCATATTTAATTTCTAATAAAATTTATCGAAAAAAAATCTTATTTATCTATATACTTTTATTTTATAAAAAATAATATTATTTTCTTATAAAAAATTTTAAAAATTCGAACGATTTATTTAATTAAAAACTTTATTATTATCTAGGATATCTTTCCAAGATTTTTTTTGTTTAAAATTAGTTTATTATTAGAATAATTATATAATCCATCATTGATTTTTTAATCAGATCCTCACACATACCAAAATTTTTTTTTGATTTACTAATAAAAAAAATATGTTTAAATAGCTAAAATTCTATGATATAAATTCTTATTTTTATAAAATTTTAATTTTTTTATTTATACTATTATTGATAAATTCAAGTTTAAAAATATTAAAATTCGTTTTTATAAATTCTAATATTATTTGGAAATAAAATGTCTAAGGTTTTGTATAATAAAAACTTTTTATATGATTTTATACCACCTTTTTTTCTATAAAAATTTTTTTTCTTGTTTATTAATAATATATTTTTTATCTAGTGATTTTTCGCATAAATACTGATTTCAGCAATTATTTTTATAATGGATGTATAACCTAGTTCCAAATAATATTTGGTATAAGTGAAGTATAATAATTAATTCAAAAAAATAAAAATAAAAATTTTTTTATTCAGAATAGATTAAATATGCTATTCAAATTCAAGCGATCTATTAACTTAATGAGCTAAAAATGTACGCCATAGGTATATTAAAAAATCATACCAAAAATAAATTTAATAATTAACAAGATAAGTTATGATTTTATTAATTTTGAAAATATATATAATTCATATTCCGTTCAAAAAAAAAATGAGGCATTATTTTTTTCACTTTCAATTTAATTTCAAACTAGAAAAAATTTTTAAAAAGTTAAATATACACTATTATAAGATAAAAAAATTAAAAATCCACTTATGTCTTTCAACAGAATTTCCCCTTCTATTATAGTATTCCATTTTTTTATATCTTTAAGAATAGATAGTAAAATAATATTTCATTATACCCATCTTTTAGAAAGCTCGCTACGTTTCTTGACTTTATTACATCATTTATGCTACAAATTATTATAATTAGCTTTTTTTTAATATAATGGGGATTATATGGTCACCTATAGAAAAGTTCTAAAGTTTGATATCTATTTAATAAAAAGATAGATATAAAAATCGGGAAAAAGATCGTTAAGACGCAACTATAAATCAAAAATTTAGAAATTATCTTTATTAAATCGAAATATATATTTAAATTAAAAATTAAGAAAAGATATAATGTTTTGAACTAAATAGTATAAAAAAATAGAAAAAATTTCAATGATATCAAAATACGCTATTTATACAATTTCAAAGTTATAAGGGTAATATAGCTATCTAAAACAATTGTTATGATTATAATTATCGAATTCATTCACATATATCCAGGAGGTAAAGTATAATTCGAACTATTATAGTGAAAAATGAATTTTATTAAAAGTCTCTATAACACTGGTTACACCAAAAAATATCATAGCTTTATTTTTTGTAAGTTTATATTAATATTACTTATTCATAATACTTTTGATACCAGAAAATATTATCATAACTTCAAAAAAAAAAGTGTTTTAAATATCTAAAAATATATAACAAAAAGATATAAAACTACAAAATTAATAATTATATTTATTTGTAGATATATAATTCCAAATCAAAATGGAGATATTTGTATATCGAAATCGACGAAGGGCGTAAAGTATATGAAAGTTCAACCTTTAAATATTTATAAGTACTTTTTTTAGATAATTTTTTGAGTAAAAAAAACATCGTTTCTGAGGAAATGATAGTTCTTTTAATTACTATTATTTTCATCTCAACTATCAAGTTAAAAAACAATATAAAATAGCTTTTTATACAGCTGATATTTAATGTTTCCACACAATTAAAAATAATCAAAAGTACACTTAAATGTGAATTTTTTCAATTTTCCAAATATCAAATATTATTGGCTTTTATTTATGCAGATTATTTGCTCTAGCATTTTTTGTTTCTACTAATTAAAATTTTAGCCAATAGATAATTTTTTTTAGATAGGTAATAAATCAATGGTGCTAATAATGATGGAAAAAAGATTGATATCTCACTATTTTGATTTTTTTTTTTTTTTTTTTTTAAACACGGAATTTTATTGGTACGATAACAATAATAGAAAATACGCGGTAAATAAACTAAAAAAATAGAAATTCGGTGCAAGGCATACAAAAACTAATATTCTAATACTAATAAATTCCTCTGCCGGTCTACCGGCTGCGTACCTAAAGGGAAATGGGATCAATCTACCAACCGAAAGATCCACCCAGGCATTGCTTCAAGTTCACTATTTTGATTTAATCAGTTTAAATGGACGTAGAGTCCTGATTCCTAATTTAATAATAAGAGCACAAAAATGAAGCTCAATTTTTTTTTTAGTTAGATCAGAAATTTATAACAGAATACTTCGACTTGATTTGCTTGAGTTATTTAATTTTTCTGAGTTTAGAATTTCATAGTTACTACTAACCATAATAAGAATAGCACGTATTAATCAATATTGGAAAAGAAAATAGAATAAATTCTACAGTTTGAACCAGCTTCTTACATAAAAAGACAATCGTGCGCCCTGTTAGTAGGCAACCCAACTTTAAAAGTACAACTTGGGTTTTTATACCAGTTATTCAACTAATTATTATTCTAAATGCCACACTAGTCAAAATATCACAAATTATTTTCATCTTTCCAACAAGTACCTCGTATAAAATAGATTTTAAGAGATTAGGTTTTCATGAATTCTCAAGATGATTCAAACTTCTGCTTTGAAAGCTTTAGTAAGTCTTTTTTTAGTTTCAATAAACATTTTTAAATTACTATATTAACATTCAACATAATTTTAGAGCAAGCATTCAATGAAAATGAAAATGAATTAATTCAAAATGCGCCAGATTCTCTGTGGGCAGTGCTAATATTTCCTTCAAAAGATAATAATTCATTCCGATGCGTCAAATTGACTGAGAAAAGTATTATCGATTCTTCCATGCAGTTTACATATTTCGTAGGAAGAAAAAAAGACTGCGATGTAGTGTAAATTATGCTTTAACTTTTATATTGGCCATCTAATTTTTTTAAATAGCTGTATACTGAATTCACTATCATTATTTTTATTAGTGTCGATTCACCCACTGTAAGCGGAAGGCATTGTATTATTTATAAGGTACATATCTGAATTTTCAATTAAAATATTTTATCAAAGTTATACTGTATTAACAGATTTTATTTAATCTTTAGATAAATTCAGCAGACGAAGACTTGGTTTTTATAGAAGATATGAGGTTTGTTACGTTCATATGCGCATTATAAAAATACATAATTTTCTCTTTTTAATCTCAAACCTAGATATATTTACTTTGATATTAAAATTACATGGCTAACATCAAAATTTAATTAGCTCTAATGGAACTTATGTTGACAAAAAGAAGATTCCTAAAAACCAGCCTTATAGATTATTCGACGATAATGTAGTCAGCATGTCTAAAGGTAGAATTTTTACTTACGTTTTAAATTTAATTTTATAAATCTATATAAAAATTTTTTTCTAACTCAAATTTTTAAAAATCATTACTTTAAATAAAGTCGAATTCCGTGTTCAGCTAATTAACAAAAGAACAAGGTCATTTAGCTTGGTAATATATAAATATATACATATTTCTGTTAATTTTCATAAATTAAATCATTCTTTTTAACCTTCAAGGCTTTTTTCTAATTTTCGCTCGCTTTAATATAGTTTAGACAAAACTACCTATTATTATCAACCCTCGGAAAAGGGGCTTTTGCTGAAGTAAAATTAGCAATTAACAGAATGACAGGAGATCAAGTTGCTGTTAAGATTATAGACAAGTCTCGCGTAACAGAGCATAAAAAATTGTTACTTAACTTTGATGTTGAAAAAAGCATCCTTGGCAGAGTTAAACATGTTAGTACATTTATACTAGCTTTACTTTTATTTTATATATATTTTTTAATATTCTCTTTTTTTTGTATTAAGCCTTCAATTATTAGAATCAGAGCGATTTACCATGAAGAACAGTTCTTTTATGTAGTTCTAGATTTGTAAGATATTAGAGCCATATTCATTTTTTTCCCTATTTAACGATCAATTATAAATATTTTCGTTAATATTATTTTTAGAGCGAAAGGAGGTGAGTTATTTGATAGGATCGTTGAACAAGGTCATTTTACAGAAGATGAAACTAGAATTGTTATCATACAGCTATTATTGGGTCTTAACTATTTACATGAACAAGGTATAGTTCATCGTGATATAAAACCTGAAAACATTCTCCTTAGCGGGTACGAGGGACTTGATGTTAAATTAGCAGATTTTGGCTTGGCCAAAATTGTTGGAGAACAGTCTTTTATGAAAACGTTATGTGGAACTCCAATGTATGTAGCGCCTGAGGTATTAAAATCTAGATCAGGAAGAATATATAGTAATAAAGTTGATATTTGGAGCTTGGGCGTAGTTTTGTACATATGTATTTTTGGATTTCCACCATTTTCAGGTATTTCGATAGACAATTAACTATAAATTTATTTTAAAAAAGGAATTTATATCATCGTTTTATTATATCAGTTCTATTTGCGCCTATTTGCGCCTATTTCAGAAATTGAATAAATTTTTATGTTATATATGTAGAGGAGCTATCTCCACCGTCGTTAAACCAGCAAATCCTCAATGGGATATATAGTTTTCCGAGTCCTCATTGCGACCGAGTATCAGAAGAAGCTAAAAATTTTATTACTAAAATGCTATGTGTTGATCCTGAGTTAAGAATATCTGCCAAGCAAGCGTTAGATGATCCTTGGCTCGGAGCATACAAACTTGATAATCTTTGGAAAATTAAAGGTATCAGTGATTTTTCATTTGAAGAAGCGCTTTTTTGCTCTGAATCCGAATCCTCTCAAACCCAATCGTTACCATCTTCTCTCGTCGATTCTCAGACTTTGGCTAGTCCTTTAGCTTCCAGCCCAAATAACGTTTTTTCGAATTCTCCCAAGGCTTTAAACCCGATAATCATTATTTCTCCTAGCCCAATTAAACCAGTCGTTCAAAACTTCCCAATTGTTAAAGTTGTAAAAAATAACCACACTCAAGGAGAAAAATATCAGCTTTCTAAAGGAGTTGCTTCAAAATCAGCTAGTTTCGAAAATGGTATCAACAATAACCTCGAAGGAAATTGCGATGATAAAAATTCAGGTTTAAAAGAATCAGTATCATCTCCAGTTCTTTATGAGATGTCATCATTAAGTTTAGATAGTGATGTTTCTGAAAACGATAAATCTGCTAAAGATAAAAAACAAACTGGAAGGAATAGAAATACGAATGTAAATGTTGTTATTTTGAATAATAAAAAGATGGGAGAAATACATCATAGTAGTTCAACAAATGGCACTTCAGATTTGGTTGTTAAAAGTGACTTTACTTCACCATATTTTAATTCTGTTAAAAAAAGCTCAGATAAAATTAAGGGAAACATACGCTTTGACACGTCTATAAATAAAATGCTTGTTACTGTGAATATTCAGAGTAAACCCAATCCGCCAATTTATGAAAATTACACTACAAACAATCAAATTCTAAGTAACCTACAGTTTGATTCAAAATACTTGGAGAAATCAGCTAATTATAACGCTAATCAAAAAGACGCTAATTCAAACAGTATCGTTAGTCCCTTAAAAGTTCCAAAGAGAAAAGTTTCAAGTATAGTAGATATACCAAAACTTTCAAGTAGCATGATATCATTTTATAGCGATGAGTTTTCATCAAGCGAGCTGCTAAAATTCTCAAAAAAAGGCAAGCTAAGTTCATCGAGTTCAACATAGATTATACCAACCTGAACCTCCTATTCTACCTGTGAACGCCAAAAAATCTTCATTTACACCATACTTTTCAACTTTTGAACTTTCCAAACTGCTTGAGGCGCCAATGGAGTGGATTTATCGTATAATTGCTGCGCTCAGAATAATTAAGCTGGATAAAAAATCAAAGAAAATAACAAGATATTTCCGGCATGAAACACAAATTTAAGCGAAAAAAAAAAGAATATCAAGATTTTATTTACCTAATTAATCTATTCACTACACTAAATAAAGTGTCTAAATATAATTAAATATATTCATTTAAAAGTAATCTATAATTTGACTGGGATAAACTATAGTATAAATATAATGTGCAAATGTAAAATCGGCTTCAAGAAAGTCCTGGATTTACACAATGAGAAAAGTTATGTTTATAAATCTTTGTAGTTAATTTTTTTTTTTTTTTCAATTTATTAAAAGTGATAGTAAAGTGCATATAGACGTTAGAATATAAAAAACTAAAAAAATAAATAAGAAAAAGGTATATCTGGATATGGATGGGTAATAGGTAAATTAGAGTTTGTATCCGATGTGAATCGATGCTACACCAAAAGAAAGGTTTTCATAACCAGGGTTGGAGACGAAGAAACCAGCTTCACGGATAATATTAGCGAAAGATTCCTGGTCAGGGAACTTTCTGATGCTTTCAACAAGGTATTTATAGGATTCGCGATCATTTGCAAGTAATTGGCCAATTTCAGGGATGAGCTTGAAGGAAAAAATGTCATAAATTTCAGAGATAATGGGATTGTTGACTTTGCTGAACTCTAGGCACATGAAACAACCTCCCTTTTTTAAAACGCGGTGGGCTTCTTTAACAACTCTGTCAATATGGGTACAGTTTCTTATTCCAAAAGCGATTGTGTATACATCGAATGAGTTATCAGGAATAAAACTCAAATCTTCGGCGTTACCTAAAGAGAAATTTATTTGATCGTTTTTTTCCCAAGAGGAGCCAGAAAACCGAGATTTCCCTTCATTCAACATATCTGGGTTTATATCAACTAAATGAACAGAAGAGCTTGTATCATTGTAATTTTGTGAAGTGTAGTTTAAAAATCTTTCAGCAATATCACCTAAAGATTAGGGCAAAACACAAAACTTTTTAGTAAAATAAAATCAGCGAATTTTTAAGGTAAAACCGAATGAAAATTTGTAAATGAATATTAGTAGTATTTGAATATATTGAATTTCTGTTCTCAATAAAATATGGGATAAAATAGTAATTAAAAACTAACCAGTTCCCCCAGCTACGTCTAAGAGTTTGGTCCCAGGGAGTGGTGCCATTTTGCGGATAAAATGATCCTTCCATAGTCTATGAATACCACCACTCATGGCGTCATTCATAATATCGTATTTTTTAGCAACATTAGAAAAAACATTTCCAACTATTATAAAAGTAATCAATCATTAATATGTATATAATATTGGTAGTGTATTCCGGGATAAATACCTAGTTTTTCTTTTGATTGTTCGGGGACAGTTTCGAATCCAAAATGTGTAAACTTTGTGTTGTTGGATGTGTGATTGTTATTAATGGAGCTTGGATTAATGGGGGGGTTCAGATCGGAGTTCGAGGGCTTAGCAGACACAATGCTGGAATCGGATATTGAGGAGGTGTTCTTTTTTTGAAAAAAAATAGAATTGCTCTTTGAATATTTTTGGCGTGCTCGAAGCGTGCTACTACCAACAGCTAAGAATCTGTTCATTTTATTATAAATAAGGATTTGAAATGCTATTTTTTTTAGTTGATTGTGCTTAGGCGACAAATCGGAGAGTGCTTTATATAAGACTCTAGCTAGCTTAACAAAGCTAGCCAGAAATAAGCAATTAAATTGATCTTATTTTACCAAGTGAACTGCAGAAAAAAAATCAGCTTTTCTTGGCCAGGTTTTAATTTGATTTGTTGTAAGGTTTATCTGGTTGGTGTAGATTATTGAATTTGCAATCAATTCGACGATTTCGTCTTGATTTGAGCACTTTTTTCAGTAAATAAATTAAAAAGTTTTAGAACCTCTATTAAACTATCTCAGCTATTGGTGCATTAAAACTAGATTTATCCTTTGATCATATTCAAATTGTAGTAATTTTCTTATCTATTTTTTTTAGCACTCTGCCAAATAATGAGTAGTGATTAATTGTACTATGTAGTTGATTGTTATAAAATGAGTTGTAAACCACAAGTAAACCAATTGCAGATGCTAGAGGCTATGTAAGAAACTATCATACCACTATTTCAAATTAGAGCTTGCCTCCAAGTTAATAACTGACTCACACAAATAGGTATTATAGGATATTTTATTACATTATTTTCATGGAGAGTTAGATACAATTTTACATTGTCTCAAATATAATCACCATAAGAAGGCGATGGATTTTGATTTAATGCTAAATCACGGAATTTTTTTTATCAATAGACATTAGTTCCTGAAAAATTTCGGCACAAAGCCCGGAAATTGTAGAATGATAGTATTTACAGTTAACTCAAAGTATAATTAAACATTGTTTCTTTGATACAAACCAGCATGAACTGGCACTTGAAAAGAAACTCGTATACAAAATACGTATGTCTTTGATACTAAAATCGAATTTGTTTATTATTAAAGTCAAGAGATATGAAATATTTGAATATATTGAAGCTATTCAATTAAAGGTCAATAATTAAATTTAAAGACTCAAACACGATATATTTTATAAATCATATTCATTTTTGGGGTGAACTTTATTAGTTTGGAGTGTGTTAAATACAAATATAGATGCTGAATGAAGTGCATCTAAGTATATAATATTTATTTCATATGCTTATAACTACGATATCTACTAGTCTTGAACTAGGTAGATAACCAAACTAATCTTTTCTCTTAAATTTGATATGAATTGGAAAACTTATCCCGCTTTCACCTTCGCTGCTTTTATGTCTATGTGGAACTATAAATGTTTATTTATAATATTTGTGTGGTAAATTATATCATTAAGAGTTTGGTGTTATCTAGTGTATAGGTGTCGGAGTATTCCCAATACTCCACCTATAACTTTGATATTTGGTTTTAGGTTTTTCCTTTGGTTCAATTTAAAACTTTTCTAATACTTATGAGATATAAAAACAATAAATTCGACTGGTTTATAATAATGTTTATTTGTGTATTATTCAAAACTCGATATATTCCCACATTTTGGAAGGAAATTGTGCTTTTTATATAGCTCATTTCTTCACTAATGATAATAATAATAAACAATAGTATTTTTTCCTGTAGTGATAAAATAAAGTATTAGAATAGAAAGGTTAGTAGAATTTTTCGAGTAAAAAGAAAGAAAAAATATAGATGTGAAATAAATAATAATAAACTTGGCGAATCATCAAAATTCACAAAGAGAGGATAGGATTTCCTATAAAAACTCACAACAGTATTAAAACTCTTTGTAATAAAACTAGGTTAATCATCTCTTTGATTATAATGATG
>LSSN01004905.1:0-14707 GCA_001970855.1 Smittium culicis | reverse complement strand
CCCCCCCCCCCCCGCTCTTTATTTTCAAATTACTCCTGGTTATCTTTTTTGATCTCGATTTCAAAATACAAAAATTTCACTAAATCTATTTTCTTACTTGCTAGATGAACAAGAGTGGGATCACATAGAAACTATCGATAATTTAATTTATAAAGCTGGCTACGAACGCGAAATAACCAAATCTCTCAGAGAATCGCTACAAGTCACTAGATACCAAAGCTCAAAAGAATCCATGTCTTACTCTGAGTACAGTAAATTGTTAAAAAATTGATTCTTTCACCCTTTTCCCCCTCATATACTAATTATAACCTCAATGTAAACTCCTCAAAAAAAATTTTTGAAAAAAAATGAAATTTTCCATTCTCCATTTTCATTATAAATTATTTATTACTATCAATCCATCAAACATTAACTCTTCTTACATTCGAAATTAATTAAACTAAAATAATAAAGAAAACTTTAATTGAATTAATAAATAAACTATAATGGAAAGAAATTATACACTCTGAGCTATACCTACAAGATTTAAATTAAATAATTCGCCCTATTCTATAGTTTTGGGTAATGGTCTTAATCGCTCTTTATATGAAGGGTATACATTCTTAATTGGTCCAGTTTCATAATCGCTACCATCACCCAAATCAATCGCAAAGCTTGCTCTTTCTTTTTTAACATATCCAAACTTATTAATCGAGTCATCACTGTCAATCGTTGCTGCGTCATTATACAAAGACTGTACATCATAACTCATTATGCTTGAATTATCATTAAATCGATAATCAATACTTCCGCGGCTATAGGAATATAAGCTCGAACCATCGCTATATTTGCTCGCGGTGTTTGACTGTTTCTGGCTAATGTAATTAAAAGAATCTTCGCAAATGCTATTTCTAATCCCTAAACCTCCATTAAAATCAAATTCAAACTCAACTGGTGATTTTGCGAGTGGTTTATATCTAGCGCTAAATAGTCTAGCTTTAGCTGCAGCTTTAGGCATTTTAATAACCGACTCTTTATATTTATAATCATCGCTAATTGAGATTTTTCCCTTCATAGTGAAGTCGGAATTGGGTTTCTCGCTAGTTTTTGAAATAGTGGAAGTCGAGTCTTCAAGTTTTATATCTAGAACATCAATAGTTTGTAAAATAGATGAGCTATCATATATACTACAGTTTGAATCTTTTGAAAGTATTGCATTTCCAGAGTCAACCTCGCTATCTATATGTAAACTTTCACTATCAACAGCACCTAATTCAGGACAAGGGATATTTTCTTCATTATGAATATCCGAGTTATCACTTTGGCTAAATATATCGCTAGTATATTTCTCATTGTTAAAAGATTGGCTAGGCACTTCGCCTAAACTCATAATTGAACCTACTTGGGATTGTGAATTAGTTATTATTGACGTTGCACAGCTTTCAGGCCCAGTAATAGAATTATCATTTTCATTTAAAGCGCCATTGAGACCATCATAGCAGTCTAAATCATCAGATTGCTTACCAATAGCAATTGATTTTTTTGAATTGATTGAAGCAGGTTCTTCTAATAAAGTAATTTGAGACCTTGTTGAAATGATATAGTTGTTGCGGCTATTTTCATTAGTGCTAGATTTTGATTGGCAGTATTCGGAAGATTTTGTGTTAATTTCTTCTGATGAAAAAAGGCCACTTTCAGAATTTTTGTCTGTCTCAATTAAAGAGATATCCATCAGATCACTGGTAAAGCCAAGTTTTTTATCTATGCGGATTATATTTACGCCAATAGCCTCATCCTTAGCTTGGATAGAATCGGCTTCTGGTAGCATTTGTTCATACTTCTCTTCCCAAAAAAACTTTCTAGTGAGGTCATAAACAATGTTTGCAGCTTTATTTACAGAAAATACAGTATTTGATGGGTTTTGATCTTCAGAAAGGTACTCGGTACTCGAGATCTGTGTATTTATTTTTTTATCAAACGAATTCCTTTGAAAAGTTCCAGTAAACCCGCTGTCTAAATCATAAACAGTCTCATACTCTGTGTTACTAATATTTTCCATTGTAGTTAAAGGCGGCCCAATATTTGAGGTAGAATCAGAAATTGAATGATTCTCTTCAGCTAATATAATAGATAGACTAGACTCAGTGTTAACATCGGATGATTGAAGAGAAGCATATCCAGCCAAGGTGGTTGGTATGATATCAGATACATTTTTAGATACAGACGAGGATAGTTTTTTGGGATTGGGTTTCGATTTGGATATAGATTTAGATTTTGATTTAGAACGAGGCATTAATGATTTTATCTTGTTTTTTAGGAAGGTAATTTTTTTTTGGGTAAGGATATCCACGGCTGAAGTTCTTTTAAATGAGTCTGAATTATTAACATCGATAGATTTGGAGATAATGTTCATTGGTAAGCTTTCTTTAAATGTATCGTTATTATAAAGTGTTGAACTGTTGTAAGACGGAATAGATTTTAGATTGATTCTGTTGGATTTGTTTTTAAATGCGCTCAATCTAAATAACCTAGCATTAGCTTCTGGGTTTAATTGTAACCCATATTTTTTTCCAGGCTCGCCTCTTCTAAATATAGAGATTCTTTTGGTCTGTATCTTATTCATTTTTTTAGTATTAGTAGAATTAACTGGTGTATTTGAATTAGTATAAGAGCTTCTTGAGTTAAATTTATTATTTTTTGCGTTAGATGAAGAGAATTCTTCTTTTTGTAAATTACAATATGCACTCTTTTGATACTGTTCAGAGAACTCATTGAAAATACCACCAACTGAGTTTGGATCATCAAAATACACATAATCGTACATATTAGAAAGTACAAGGAGTCTATTAAAGAAGTCTATCAACCTAGATTCGAACAAGTCTAGCAAGTTTGGAAATTTAATTTTTTTACCCATAACTTTCGGCTTTATTTCAGTATCTATTTTAAAATCTGGATAAAATCCAAACCAAATACGGTTAGAGGGGTATGGTTTAATTAAAACCAAAAATTTTGATGAAAGCGATTTTAAGCTAATTTTTAAGGAGAAGGGTAAGTTGATGTTTTTAGTTAAAATGATCTTGAACCTAGTGGTTATGACGATTCCGCCGTTATATTCAACAAACCCAGAGAATTTTGTTCCGTCGCTAGAATTGTGGTTAATTAAGTCGATATTACTAAAAATTGGAGGTGAGGAACCAGCATCAATTTTAGTTATTTCAAAGTTCGCTAAAGATCCTTGGAACTGAGATTTCATGAAAAGTGTGATTTTTTCTGAAATCATAAAACTGAAACTCTTTGTATGGATAATACCCAGAAGAAGCCTGGATATCAATGCATTTATTGCATTATTATTCGCGGATAAATCGATCGACTTTTGAACATTATTGAATACGAACTCACTATAATCAATCATATTTTTGTACCTGCTTTCAGATATGCTAGTGTGGATAGAAGATGAAAGCAGGAGAGCTAAGTACCAATCTTCTTTTTTAGCAGCCCTTTTGAAAAATAAAAAATATGAATTCTTTTGGGAAAAAATGGAATCAATTGAATCAGTACTATTATCATCCTTAATAGGTTGGCTGCAAAAAGGGCTATCGTGTGGCATCTTTGCCTTTGGAGTAAGTAAAATTGGCAGGTGGTTCTGATAGACTGAATTCTCAGTATCACCATACATAATACAAAGCTTAACACTGAAATCAGATAATAAAACTGAACCAACCCTGCGGCTTTTGTTAGAATGATTATAAAAAATGATGCAGTCATCAATTATTTCAGCATAATACAGTTGTGTTTTATTAAGAAGCTTAGAAGATTCTTCATCAGTTTTTAAAAAGTAAACTGAGTCATTGATATTAGATCTTTTAGTAGAAACTTTCTCATTTTCTACCCAATGGGTGCCATATGAGGAAAAAACCTTTAAGTATCCTGAAATGTACGTTTTGCATTCAGGCTTATTGTTGAGTATAGAAGTTTCGTTTATGTCATTATCTTCTGTAGAAAATTCGTAAGCTTTGGAAGATTTATTGTCATAAAAGTCGAATGTATCTGAATTAAAATTGATATTTTCAATGTTCGTAAAATCTCCTTCTTTAAAGTCGTAAATAATTTTTAAAGCTTTTTCATAAAGTAAACGTGATGATTTGTTGAGTATTTTTATTAAAAATTCTTGCAGTTCCTTAAAATGAATATGAATATCTGTAATACTGATACCCTTCAGCCAAGCAAAAACGATTGAAGCAGCTATAAGAGGAAAAGATATAAAACCAAGAAAAAACACTGTTGTATATGCCCACATTTTTAGTGGTAAATCGAGTATCGAATATTCATATAGTTGATAAGTAAATAAAAAAACTAATTATGGTTTACTAGTCGAGAAAACTTGAGATGTTTATTAAATATTGTCTGGTCTTAATATTTTATAATGAATAATTTGTGGCCAATAAGTTAAAGCGTCTACTTTTTATTTCAGGCGGTAATCAATGATCAAAACAGTAAAGATAATTTATCCCTATTATAAAATGCTTAACCCATCTACAGGTGGTAGACAATTTTTGACCCGCCAGATTAACCAACAGCGCTCTATTAAAATACTATAATTCCGAATCTATATGAATAATTGGTACGTTGTAAAATAACAACAAATAACAAACTTGCTTATAAATTAATAACGAATAAATAAATTAGGTTTTTTAAAGAGTGTTGGACGGGAAAGGGCTAAACCACTAACCAAATTTTGAAATATCATTTTTTTTATGGGTCAGTCTGCTTTGAAAATCTGAAATATTATAAGTTAAACTAGATGACTTGCATCCTAATATCCATTTACAGGAAGTGTTCTCAAATATTTTCTATTTTTTTGAGCAGTCAAGGAGAATTTTTTCTTTAAAATTTTTTTACATAAGCATTCTTTTTTGTGTCTTTATATCAGAAATGCATCCATCGGACCGCCAAACTCTTGAAATTTAAATATTAATCGCAATTAATAGCTTCTATTTATATATTTAAATTTCTATCGGTCGTGAGCTCTATATTCCAGAGTAAGAGCGGTTTTCAGGACCAATCACAAAGAAATTGCTAATGTGATTGGTGGGAATTTTGAAATCAAGTGTCTTGGTCAACTTTTTAGAGCCGATTCAATGAATTTAGCTTTTAATTCCAGAAAAATAGGTTTTTGGTGTCAGGTTTCATAAAAAACACTGTCTATGCATATTGTTTCAGATATTACAGCGAGTGATTCTTGAAATTAATAAACTGGCGACACAATACGCTCCCGAGAAATATTGAAGAGTTCATTGAATATTAACTTGTAATTAAACTAGTAAAGCATCTTGATGGATTCAGATCAAATTCCGTAATTTTCCGGAATTTCTTCTGAGATCCATGATCTTCATTGAAGTTATTTTGTAGGACATACTTCTATTTTTATAACAATATTCAGAAGCTAAATTCACTCAAGTTGCAAGGTAGTAGATTTATCTTTGTTTAAATTGAATCAATACTCCGATAACCTTGATTATTCAGAGTTTTTGTCCGTATCACATGCATCCTTAGTAGATCTTGTCATCAGAAGACTTTCTAAATATTTAGAAAATCGCTTCAATTTGGTTCTTGCTCTTCATAGAAATGAGAGAAGAATTTTTGTAAAAGCCAAGACTCAATGGAAATCGAAACTGAGGATAATGAAATAGAAACAGAATTCATTTAGTTGGAACTGATATAATTTTTACATTTCTTGTAGACGAATATTTGAATTAATTCATCATTAGTTCAAAGGATATCAGGTACTCATATTGAAGATTATTTGATAGATAAAATAAATAGTATCTATATTAAAATTATTTTTCATCCGCATTTATTCACATCTTACCATGTTGTGGGACGTTAAGTGACCACAGTAATCCTTGATTATCGTATAAAGTTGAATTTATAGGTCTCGATTTATTGTTTGAATTTTATCTAAGGCTCGCTTCGGCAATCTGAAGCAATATCGCGTTCTAAAACTTAACTGCCCTCCTATCTAAGCTTCCGTATAATTATAACAGTTTTTTTTTACCTATAATTATGGATTTATAAAAGCAACCACGAGTATTCTGAGAATCTACATTCTGAAAATATATCATTCTCTAGCTTGGCCCATTCAAATTTGATCATAACTAGTATATCCTCCATTGAAGGGTATTTTTTAGTCTAAATTGAGGCTCTCTTCAACGCCAGAAATCCCTGTTGCGAAAATTTTTCTAACACTTTGAGCTTGTATCCATTTTACTGGTTTCAGATATATTTCTGACTCAGTTCTCGGAATATTAGTACTATTTATGTTTTATGATTTCTTTGAGATTATTATCTACTGGCTTGTACGAGTGGTTAAGGCTTGATGATAAGAAATTTGAAATAGACTGAATTCTCATTAATCGCATAAAAATTTGTTTTTGGGCTGGTTTTGAAATGATTGTATTTCAGTAATAATTTATTTTCACTATAAAGAGAATTTCATTAATTCAAAACTTATTGTTTTCCCTAAACTTAATTGTTATATCTTTCTATAGATAGCTCCAGTATATTGAGTAATTTCGTGATAATAATAATTAAATAAGTTTGCACTAATGATTAAATATAAGATACTTCAGATATTAGCATTGTGAATGATTGCATGCACCACGCCTTTATAAACATAAGCCTTTATAAATATGAATTTTGAGGATTATTCTAATGCATAAAATTTCATATTTCACTCGCATCTTGATCCATCAGTAGCTTGATATCATCTTCAGTAGTTTATTCGGCTAATGGGGGAAGATATAATCGCTTGTGAATATCTTCAATAATTTTTTGATTGAAGGTTTTTGCTATTTATTAGAGTAGCTCTCTGACTGTATTGGCTATAATCGTTTCCAATTCTTCATAGGTATTTGCTCTAGCCTATTTTGAATTTTTTGATGCAATTAGTAATCAATCGGTCAGATTTTCTGTATTAGCACCAATTTTTTGCATAAATAGATGAATAAATTTAATTTTCACCTATCTAGGTTATGAGCAGTTCAGTTCAGTTCTAGTGAAATGTATTTTATATAACTTTTCTTAGGACAAGATTATTTCAATTTTGCGCTCTCTTCGAACTAGCTGAGATATTACCAATATTTCTCTAATTATTGATAGTTCCACGTGAGATCTGTATACACATCTAAATCGAAAAAATAAAATTTAGTGACCAAGAAAAGATACTTAGGGTCTGATGAGAGGTTAAATACAAGTACGAGTTGATTAAAAATAATATTCAATGCATTTAGTTGATATTTATTCATCAAAGATTGATTAAAAACCTCTTGTTTCATATATTTTAATTGACAGTAAACAAGTTTTAGATAACACCTTTATAGCAAGTATTGAATATGATAAGTTTATTCTTTAGAGTGCAACTGAGATAGAGAAAGTGATGAGGATAGTACAAATTTGTGTATTACCGTTTATAAATTGAAATTTATTTTATTTTATTTTGCATTAATTTAAATTGACTATTTATCTTTTATTTTAGTATTATACATTAAGTTTTTAGCATTCAATATTTTTTCTCTCTTAAGTATAATGAAATATAATGAAATAAATTATCTATTATCTATTATCTATTATCTATTATCTATTATCTATTATCTATTATCTATTATCTATTATCTATTATCTATTATCTATTATCTATTATCTATTATCTATTATCTATTATCTATTATCTATTATCTATTATCTATCTGTATTTTTTTTCAAGGAAATAATTCCAATTACTGGAAAAAAAATTCATAGATGTAAAAAAATTTCGGTATTATTATTTATTTAATGAATTTGTAAAATAATGCACACATATTACTAAACATATGAATTAACATATAAAATATATAGCCATAAGTATCTTTTTAAAATTTTTAATTTTTTTGAGGAGTTTCCAACATTTACTGAATCAACTGTCCTAATGATTCCAAGATCAAATATTCTTCCCCTCGAATTTTCGAGCTTAATTTAAACACGCCTCTTTTCATTACTATTTGCTGCATTATATCGAAAATAGTCAATATAAGCTTGTAAAATTAATCCATAAAAGTTTGTAGAGCCTTCCGATAATATATCAGCATATTCATTAGCGGTACCGTTAATCGCTCTTTGAAACTTCAGATTTTTAAAATATCAACAGGTCTTTGAACTTATTAAACAGCCATACAAAATCCGATGCAAATATTTGTGCATCGAATTATTAAACGGAATTTCGTATAAATTGTTATTGAAATTTAGCTAATTACAGCCCATAAAAATATTCTGGCAATGAGGAAATAATGCTAATAACAAAGAAATATGTTGAAACAGGCCAGATAGGTGTATTTTACGATACGTGCAGTTAATTTTTTTGATATTACTAGTATGTTTTTTAAGGAGATTAAATGATAAAATGCAACCAGCGACGAATTCGTATATTAAAGCAGAATATTTGATTTTCTTTTTGTGCCTCTTTCGAATATATAATAGCTGGCTATTAAGTCCGTAAAATATTTTTCTCTCTGATAATTTGTTAGAGAAGTAAAGTTTTTTTTAAAATTTTTTTTAGGTTTATTTCAAGCAATCAATTAAATAACCCATTAGTTGTGATTTCACGCTCACCTAATCATAGTATATATAAAAATCAATAAGGGAATGTAGGCGAAGAAATGTTTTTAACGTTTTCTAAATTGCTTTATTATGATTTATTTTGGTTTATTTAATTACTGACATACTTTTAACCATACGTTATACATTTTATAGAAATTTAGTATACTAACAATTTGTAAAATTGAAATAATAGCACGTCATAGGTGTTTATCAAGCAATAAGAATTAAAACTAAATGTCTGAGTTCGCTATTTTTATTTTATTTGTAATACAAGGGATAATTGGTTGATTTTGTAGAAATAAAAAAAACTGAATATAAATGGAAAAAAGAACATGTTGGTGATTATTTTAATATTTCTAAAGCTTATAAATTAAATTAGAGGATTAGTCTTGGAAATAATTAAGGTAATAAATCAAAAACAGGATTTGGGAGCTTTATGGTGTATATATGCGGTTGTTTAGACAAAATTGAATGATATTTTCGATGTTATATAGGATAGGAGGGGTGGGATGTTAAAAATAGATAACCCCACGTATGAGTAGTTTACCATCCAAAGAGCATATCAACAGCAGTTTGCAAAAAACCAGATCTGGGTCTAATGTTTAATGGGGTAACGTTGTTACTGGTAATATGCTGTAGGTTATTTTTTTGTAGTTTATTAGATGTTCTGTTTTCGTCGGTGTTACCACTTATATTTCTGATCGGTGTGTTTGAGGATATAGTTGAGATTACAGAAGGACTGTTAGCAAATGGGAGTCTAAACTGGGGAGTTCTAGGGGTAGAATTTTCAGAGTTCAAGCTAAGATTTAAGTTGTCGTTTATTTGAGGTCTTGTCGACAATCTTCTGGGTGGATTAGGTCCAAGCCTTCTAGGTTTTTTTCTCAATGAGATTCTAGCGCTGTCATTTAAAGAATCGTAGTTATTCATGTTAATGGTATTTTGTCGAACAGAGGAATTAGAATTTCGTAGGCCAAAGCTAAAACTATTTTCTTGCGGGGTTGCATGGCTGTTGCTTTTTTGGAAGCTATGATAGGATTTTTTGACGACTTTTTTAGGGTAAAGATGAATTTGTTCAGCTTTAGCGATACTGATAGCCTCTAGACCTGCTTTTTCAGCACCAACTAATATTCTACCTTCGTTAATTAAAATCTTCCCGCCATTTTCATTTGATACCATGACAGCTCTGTTAGATGACTCTGGGTATTCATAAACTATCACGAACCAATTACCGAGGTCTGGAGCACCTAGGATAGCCTTTATTTTCCCATACTTTTCAAAATGTTCACTAACGAAGTTTACATTATCTCTTGAGGTTCCAAAGACAAGCAAAGATTGATCTATAACCTCATTTACTTCCCAATCATCGTCAAAGTATTGTTCTTCTGTATTTGGAGATGAGCTATTATTAGCGCCAGGGGCTTTATCAAAGCTGCTGTCATCAAATACTTCGTTATTCTGCCTATTAGATAACATTTCATCATCATCAAGAGTCAAAACTGGAGGAGTTTCGTCATTGTTGACGCTACCATGAAAAGAAGATCTTGAGCTAAAAAAAAAATAGTGAAGGTAAAAAAAAATTAAAAGAGAGTTAACTAAAATAAACGATCAAGATAATTAAAAACCATAATCTTACTGTGGAGAGTGGGAAAAATCAGATGGGCCGTAGTTATTTATACGTTTGGAGCTGGGTATGAAGAATCCTTCAGGAGTTGTAGAGCGTTTTTGGGCATAGGATCTGTGGAAAAAAAAAAGTTAATGATGAGACAATTATAAAGGGGGAATAGATTATACTTAATTGTTAAAAGAGGGTAAATTACCTAGAGGCGAAAGGGCTAATTTGCTTTTGTTGGTTGAAGTTTAGATGGATTTTGTTGTTTGTTGGGGACTAGAAAAAAGAATAATTTTAGAAAAAGAGGGCTGTTAATATATATATAATATCCGGAGAAAGAAAAAAGAATTGTAAAAATCAAAAAGGTATACCTTTCCCATGGCGGTGTTTAGCAAAAATGTTGGAAGTTGAGAAGAATCAGAATTTGTATTAGTCGCTCTACTGTTTTCTTGGTATGAATAACCGTTTATATTGTTGAATCCATAATTGTTTGAGCTTCTATCTGAATCCATGAATCTAGAATTATAGCTGGAAAATTGATTTTCAGAATTATTTGAGTAATTTAGACGATTTTGGAAATTAGGCTCATTAACATCGAATCCCTGAGAAAAGCCGGAGCGTGAAGATGGGTTTGCGCTACGATTGGGGATATTTACGCTATTATGGTGAGGGCTTGAAAATTGCAAATGATTGTATCTTTGAGAGTTGTAGTTGTCGGAATTAGAAAGGACTCTATCTTTAACCCAAGGGCGTTCAAAATTGGAATTGATACCTATTTGGCGGTGCACATTATCATTGAATTGGGCAGACGAATTTACAGAATTGAATGGGCTTGGAATAGAACCCTTAGCGTCGATTTCTCTTCTGTATAGGGAGTTTTTAGATAGATTGAAGTTTCTATTGCTACCATCGGTGTAAGTGTACTGATTGTCTCTATCTTTCGAAAAACTGTACATTATATTTTTTCAGAGTTATAGTTATTGAAAAGACTTGAGTTTTTGAAAACAAAATAATAAAGGAGGGGAAGAGTATTGCTGGTCTATATTGATATTTTTGGGTTTGCATTTAAGCGTTTATTACTATATTTCAGAGCAGGAAAAGGTATAGAGAGTTTAATTGGCTTTGTTTACGGCAAAAAAAGAAAAAAAATTTTAGATTGCTTTTTTTCCTTCGTATTCGTAATAAATAAATTCTGCGATTGGTGGATAAGCCGTCGATAATCTGATTATCTATTGGGTATCATTTTATTATGGGTGATTTTACTTTTCCGAAGCTAAAAATAAATAATAAATAAAAACAATAACAAAAATGACGAATAAACCTTTACTATAGCAAAAACTCACGAAATATTTAATTTTAAAGGCAATAAATGTTATTAACACAGATTTTGACGTAATATAAACTAGTTTACCACCAGTATTCCTACTCATTATTCCATTACACCAGTTTTCTGTACCATCGCTGATCTCACAGCAAACAATCTTTAAACATTAAAAATAAAAAGTGCCCACTAAAAAGCTATAGAGCTAACAAAGTCAGAAATAAATAGTTCAGTATAGTGAATAATTGCTATTTGCGCAGTAATAATTAGTTGGAATAAAACTGTAGCTAATACTATTGACAAAATATTTTATAGCTATTCAGAGTGTAAACTAACTAAAATTAAAAGATTAATGCGAAATTATTATAAATCAAGAAAATTTATTTAATTTGAAGTATATTAGAAAGTAAAAATAAAAAATGAAAAATGAAGAAAGTTAAGATTTAATTGAGGCGAGGCGCAGTTTTTCACCAGTGAGCTAATATTCAAAAAAATAAAATTTTAAAAATGTTAGAAAGTGCGGTTTAGCTAAAGGTATAAGGTAAGATGTTGTAAAAGAACAGCAGAAATGTAGCTGTGTTTAAAAAAGTGTATGATAGTTGTAGTATAAAAAGGAACTTACGACTTTTTTTACTCTATCTAGAGATTCTGAGGTTGAGTTTAAAGATTTACAATTAGATATATCGTAGGGGGGTTCAATTATTATTTCGTCTAAAACGGATATTTTGGTACCTATCCATCTGCATGGAAGTCTATAATATAGAAACGAATTATAGTAAATTATAAAAAGTTTATAAAAACTGGAAGTTTGGTTAAAGTATGTAAAATATAAGATGGAGAGGGAAGAATTACGTTTTGTTAAGAGCATCAAAAATACACTGTGCTTCGCGGGTAACACCGACACCAATTAGTAAACTAGAAGCTCTTGCGTTTTCCAAAACTTTGTTGTGAGCGACTTTGAGTAGATCGATAGGTAGCGGTTTAACTTCAGGAAGATTAAAGTTAGCTGGGTGACATGAATCAGAGGAAGAATTTTCTAATAAGGAAATGTCAACTATGTTTATAGCGTTGATCAAAACTGCTTTGGCTTTTTTTCTAGAGTCTTGCATAAAACTAAGATCGTTATTGGGATTAGAGTCGTTTTTAAAACCATTTTGACGAGAATTGATGTTAGAGTTGGCGTGGTTCATTAGCACTAGAATTTCTGTGCTTTGATCGTAGCAAAACACTTTACCAATAGTAGTACGACCATCAGTATACTTAACTTCTACGCAGTTACCGATTGAATTGGCTAAAGTAGTCTCAAGTTCGATCCTTGAGATTCTTTTTTGATCTAAAGCTGGCTGGTCAGGAAAAGAGTTTCCAGGCTTCTTTTTAGGATCTTTAGGCTTTTTAAATTTAGGATCATTTTGAGAGAGTCGGTTTTTTTGCTTTTGTTTAGCTTTAGTAAAGCAGTGTATAAAGATAGAAGGTTAGATTTATGGAGATATGAAAGAAAAGTAAACTAAGCCAAAATAATATAATTACTGGAATCTGGAGCAGATTTGCTAGATTTTTCGTTGGAGGGAGTTCTTTTGAATTCAGAAGGTACAGGAGTTGAAGGCTTGAAATAGGAATCGGGGTTAGATTTGTTTGAAGCAAATCTATTTATTTTAGGGGCATTTACATCTAGCCCAGAATCAGTGTTTTTAAGATTGCTAGTGGCGGCAGCTCTGTAATTCATTTATTTAACGAAAGTATGCTTTTTACTGTTTTACTTCAGGTATTGTAAAGCAATGAATTTACGAGTCGAGCTTAGTGGGTAGCAAGATTATTTAAAAAATCATATACTGTGACTACAAAATTTCAATTTATTTTATTTTTTTAAAAAAAAGGAAATGTAGAAGAAAGGGAACAATAATAAATATGGATGCGACAATATATAAAAGGATTTGCATAAAATTCTATTTTAGATTTAAACTGATTTTATCGAATAAGAATGATATAGTGTAACTTTGACAAACCTTATTGCGAAATACTGTATCCAGGGCCGATGAAGATGAAGATGAAGATGTTGCTGTCGCTATGAATTAAATATTATTTTCTCGTATGATGATAAAATATCTATAATAAAAAAATAAAACTATTTTTTTTATTCCAGCAAACAGATTCCTAAAGCTCTGAAAAAGAACTATATATAAAAACAATACATTTTATATCAAAAAGTAAATAAATGTAGTGCTAATACACAGGCCTATCATAATAGGCTACTAATAGTACCGCCAATTATATCTAATTATAATTGTTTAATCCTATTATTTGATGCTATTTTTCTTTGTCTTTATTATCGAATTATCACTAGATGTCCAATCATAGCTTCTTCCCCATTATTGGCTATTGATTTTCGTTTCTTTATGGAAGGATAATTATTTGCTAGCATAATCTTATGCACCCATTAGTGGGATTCAATTTGAAGGGAGCATTTTAACCGTCGAAAACTACGTCTGTAAAAATCGTATTAAAAATTTTTATCCAATAACATGATCGATAGTTTTTTATATCAAATAAAAATTTCAAAGTATAGCGATTATTATACATAAAATATTACCGATTATTCAGACAGCCAATGATATTAACAGCTATAAAATACTCAAGCTAATAAAATTAAGGTTAAATTTTTCAGGAGCAATTAGCTTTTTAAAGAACCACCAAAGCTATCCAACCATACGACTAATTGTTATGTTCGATATATAAATTAAAAATAATTATTGGCTATGATATACTATACTTTCAATAATATTTGCCTGCTACTTTGGATACCCAAATATGAAATGTAAAAAAGTATAAAAGTGCTGACCGCATAAAGATCTAATAGTCAGTTCAAAACATTACTTTATATCAATAAGCTTATAATTTAATACCATTAGTAATATTTTAAAAAAAATAAAAGGTTTTAAACTAAAAATATATGTAATAATAAGCTGTGATTTTAAAATTTTAAAGATTTTTGAATTTTATTTATATATGGGAAAGTGAAATATTAAATTTTTGTGTGGTTTATAAAAAAAAAAAATTGAAGTTTAGTCAACTTCATCAATAATAGCTGATGATTCTCTAGGTTTTCCTCCTGTTACTATATTGCGCTGTCTTATATTAGACTTTTCTCTTCCTGTGCTAACTCCGTGTTC
>LSSN01004897.1:0-35360 GCA_001970855.1 Smittium culicis | reverse complement strand
TAGTATTATAGTATTATAGTATTATAGTATTATAGTATTATAGTATTATAGTATTATAGTATTATAGTATTATAGTATTATAGTATTATAGTATTATAGTATTATAGTATTATAGTATTATAGTATTATAGTATTATAGTATTATAGTATTATAGTATTATAGTATTATAGTATTATAGTATTATAGTATTATAGTATTATAGTATTATAGTATTATAGTATTATAGTATTATAGTATTATAGTATTATAGTATTATAGTATTAATCAATTTATCTTGTGCAACGTTAATTCTAGAATACCAATACCGGATTCTAGAGCTATAAATACCTCGAGACAGTAAGTCTGGCTCGAGGAGAACTTTTGTTATTTTGAAAGAAGATTTTATTATCCTTTAGTTTTCCTAAATATTAAATATTAAATATTAACCTATCAGGACTGGGATTTATGAGGAACTAGGTCAGGAAGGACTAGACTAGAGTTTATAGTATTTATTGAATGATTTCAAAGAGTATAAAATATTAATTAACTAGGAGGAAATATATGTGTTGAAAAGCATAATCTTTCCAAGAAAGGATTATACTTTCTTTATATATAAAAATGGTAATGTGAATTTCAGGTGGAAGATTCTTTATCTGGGCCAATAGATTTTCTTTTGATAAGGAACTATGAAATTTAATTTTAATTGGACAGAAAATAGTGTTATCAAATTGGATTATGACATAACCTCATTAATAAAAATTTCTAACTAAATTCAATTTTTTCAACCTATTTTGTTTGTCGTGAGGATGTGTATAATTACAATCATCCTCTCATACTATAAGATCCAATAGCAAATATAAGACTCTTTTGTGGAACTAGGCGCAGTAAAACAAATTTTATATGACATGATTCTGAAAAAAACAATTAGTATTTATATTTTGTATATTTTTTAGTGTAGTTCTAAATTAGGCTATGAATATTATTGTAAATAAATTATATTTATGATTATTAGGCTTGGATTCAATTTATTGAACCCTATGAGTAGCTATATAAAAATTAAAATAAAAAATATTAATATTTATTACATTTATTTATCAGATCAACAAAAAAATAGATACGAAAATTTTTTGTTCATAATAACAAATTGATTTATTTTGTTTATTATTCTAAATATCTTGATATTACTATCCTCTCCCCTCCCCCCGCATCAACTTTTTCCTGGACATATATTGTATTTATCTGTCTAAACCTATTCAGATTGGACTTTAAATTGGAATTCTTTAGTTCCGGTTTTATTCAATTGGATTTCATTTAGGATTTAAGTTCATCCTCATTTACTATATCTATGATTCCGTATGTACCCTTTATTTTGTGTGCTCCTTTATATCTTATTCTTGCTTAAATGAACAGTACATCCCATAAGGCAGAAAAATTTGAGGCCATTACATTTACATACTTGAGAACTTTACCTTTTATGGAAATTTTTATTTGTAAAAGGTCTTTGTAATAATTTTTACTGATAAATATTTTACTCTGAAAATCATTCTGATGACCAGACTTTCGGAATGCTATTAGTTTAATCTCAATACTCTTGAACGCTTTACTTCTGCGTTAATTAGAACGATATTATTTATCTCCCCATTCCATAAAATATCATTTCTGGAAATAACTTTTTAGATAATTTTTTCATCGCTCTTACTAATAAGAACACCTTCCTTTTATACAAGTCCCAATTTTCCTTATCATCTAAACAAAGCTTAGAGAGTGTATTTTTGAGAGTTTATTTGGTCTCTCATCTTGATCGTTGGCTTTGGGAATATCTGTAATAGTGCTAAAATAGCGCACGTCTACAATTTTTTGCGATGACAAAGATGTTTAAAATCGTACTTTATTAAAATAAACTTTCTTTATTGAAATAAATTTTATTATTCACAAAGAATTTATCATTTGCAAAAACTTTATTATTGACATCAGATTTATTTTTAACATCAAATTATAAGCAAAGTTTTTTATTAACACCAAATTTCTTTTTATAAAGAAAAACAGCTATTTAGTTGATTAGAAATCACGAAACCTCAAAGAGAAATATAAATACAAACGATTAAAAAGAAATATGATTGAGTCAATATTATTATTAATGTACTATTAACATAAAAATAAATATTACTATTACAAAGAATGAACTAAGAGAAAATAAAGAAAAATTATCGACGGAATGCGACCTATATGAAGTATAAAAATGAAAATAGGATTAGTGAATAATCAGTATATAAACTAAAGTGAAAAAGTATTAATGGAGGGTCTTCCACAATTTTGATAAGAAATTTTAATCCCCAAATTTTGAGAAACTAATTTCCTTCTATTATCTTGCATTATAACTTTATTTTGTTGGAGTAAAAAGTAACGAACTTAAAACTCATAACCAACACTTTATTATTGATAATTTTAATTGAAGTAAATTTTATAGCACCCTTTACCTGTTCAAATAAAAAATCAAACGTTTTTAACAATTTTTTGTCCAAGTTTTTTTTCAAAATATCTTTTATTTTATTATATTCTTACATAATTTAACACTGGATTCGAATTTAAATCCTATATAATATTTTACTCTGTTTCTTCTTACTAAATTCCTTAGTCGTAAATAAAGGTAGTAGTTGAATTAAACGACTACATATTTGTGATAGTTGATGTTTTATTTATTGCAAAAAAAAAAAAACTCGTAAAATTATAACTCTGAATCGCATAATAGGTTGGAATCTCTATGAGAAATTAGCATTTTTGGAACTCCAAAGTGTTTTTACTGTGTCTGTAGTTATGAAATTAACTACTGTTATAGTTTGAATTTTTTTTCTACCGCTCTTTCGATAGGCCTTTTAGTAAAATATTCTACCTCTATCATTATAAAAACATTATTTTATTTATAAATTAGGCTTTTTGGCTCGACTGAGTATATAATGACTATATTGAATGATTTTTGAGCGGTTATTAGCACGAATTCTTTTTTTTTTGGTAGAACATTCGTAATATTGTTGACACATATCACATGAAATAACCACTTCGTTTACTATACTGTACATCCGAATACCATAATAGACATACCTTACTCTTTCAAACGCATTTGAAATACTATTGTGGTTCTCCATAATTTTTTTTACTTTAAACTTCGAATTTTTCTGATGTAATACGTTTAAGATTCCAAGCTTCTTTGGTTTATTACAAATATAGTTTTTATTGTCACAAGTATTTTGAATCTGTTCCTCAGATTTTTTCTATTTACTTTTAATAGATTGACTGGGTAAATAAAATTTTCTTTACACTGCAATATTCAAATTTATTGAAGTATTGTATCTTTAATTTTATTTTCCTCATGCATATTTCTACCAAGATAGTCCGCATGATTACTCTCACCAGGCCTATGAATTATGTTTAAGGAATAATCTCTTAGTTGATTATCTCACTTTGCCAATTTTCCTGTAAGCTCTTTTTTTTTTTTTGAACAATTGAACTATTGCTGAGCGATCTGTTAAACCGTAAATTTATTCACCAAACCACTACCAATCCTTTAAAATTTAAAATAGAATTACTCTTTTTGAACAAGCTTAATGAAAAACTACAATAAGCAGTCGTTTTTTTTCTTTGTTGTTATATTTATTTAATGCTATAGCATATAAATCATTATTACTTGCACCTCTGGTGAGTATAAATTATTTATCCAAATTTTTATGTGCTAGTATAGGATCTTGTGAAATGCCCACTTTGATTTTTTCTGTTTCTAAACTGTAATTTTCACTTCAATACCGTTTCAAGTTTTTCTTTAGGTGTTTTTTTTAGTTGGAAAGTTGTTTTACTAAAATCGGAAACGAAATTCTATAATATCCCACCAAGCCTAAAAATTACTGTTTCTCTTTAAGATTCCTTGGGTGTTGAGCTCTTTACACTTTCATTTAGATTTTTTTAGTTTCAATTCCATCTTTTGAGATGGTGTGTTCTAAATAGTTGAGTTAATTCTTTGCAAAAGTGTTTTTTTGTTTTCAATTTTAATTTACTTGATCTTGATGAATTTAAATAAGATTCTAGATCCTTGATGTGATCTTTTTAAGCTTATGAATTTATGGTTATATCTTCTACAAAGACTAAATCAATTTCCCATAAAACTGGAGCGAGAGCGGTTTAAATAAGGCTCTTTAATATAGTTTGGCTATTATTGAGCCCAATAGGAATAAATTTGTCACAGGGAGAATCTGTGACAGGGTGGAACAGTATTTATCTGTTCCATCAAACCCAATGGTTTAATCAATACCCGAAGGTGACGCTAGATATGTCACTAAAAAACACCCGGTGACAATTTAGTCGAATTCATTTTATTTTAATTTTTATGTTTTATTCACATATATAAAGAGATTTTGGGTATCAAAAGAGGATAATCTCATTCCAATATAATAAAATTTCTTTAAACTTGTTTAAAGAAAAATAAATAGTTCAAACCTTATAACAAAAAAGTCATAAGACTAAATAGCTTCAAGCAAAAAAATCCTAGCAAAACTAAAATATAAACTAGGTACGTAGTTTAAACCATTCTACGAAAAATTTATAACAGAAAACTCCTCCACCAGGGTATCCAAACGCAGTTTTAGTTTTTTACTAGGTTTTCTAGGCTACTTGAAAAAGTCCACTAATTGCGTCGTACGTAATAAAAATTGCTGAACCTGGAAAGACGATAAAAATTACATCTACCCTAGGTAAGGGGTATGTATCCCTTTTTTTTATTACGTATACTTTCAATAATCAGAGTATATACTGATTTTATCGTCTTTTTTCGAAACTAGAATATTATAACGCACCATTCTGATTGGCACTTTTCGATTATTCCTTGATCCTCCAAGGCTTTTAGTTCAGCTCTAACGTTAGCTTTAACATTATTTGTTATATAAAATGTGTGCAAAAAAATAATTGTTGCATTTCCAGTGTCTATTTCATGCTCAAAAATGTTTTTTGAGCTAAATCAGATAATTCAGGTGCAAAAAAGCTAACGTATTTATCTACTAAAGCCACTATATCTGAGAATTCAATTTTTTTTATCATATTTTTCTACTTTGTTTGAAAAGCCGTATATTTCTATAATATCCTATATTTCTTCTCTTTAGCAATTTCCGATATTTTCAATACTAAATCCACAATTTTTTTTCTTTTAGTACGAATTATCTGCTAAAGGCAGATGATATTATTATATCACGAGAACCACTCTGTGCCTAGAATTAGCACAGGCTTATATTTATGTGATAGCGATTAGGAAATATTAATTTCATTTATCATTCAGAATTTTATTCATCAGAATAAATTCTTTGGAGGCTAGTTAATCATTTTTATTTACTTATACAAATTACTTGTAATTTTAATTTTAATTTAAAATAATCAAAATACAAAGAATTCAAAAAAAAAAACTCGAAATCGGTTACATAATAACATAGCATGAACTAGAAAGAATATTTATCTAAATCATCCGTTATTATTTATCCATAATTTGTTTAGTATTTATAAGCCACTATTTAGTATACTAATAAGAAATAAGAAAGAAAAATAGTTTTTTTTTTTTTCAAGGTAAAATTATAAATAACAAAGATCAAAGATAGATTAGATTTCTAAAAATCACATACTACAATTGTCTAAATTTATCGATTTTTTGTGTACTAATAACATCAGATCAAAGAGAAAAGAAAAAAAATAATAATCTAACCTTCAATTTATCTACTTATAAGATATTGACAAAATCTAGCCAAGTCAAACAACTTCAATAAACGTAAACATAAAAATAAAAAATAGCAAAGGTATTTTTTCCTGATAAACAACTACAGAAAATTCTTTTCTGAAAGAAGTCGAGTTTTTTTTATAAAATTGATAAGAGAAAATTTAAGATCATTAAAAATAAAACTTGAAATCCTAATAAAATTAACAGAAAAAATGATAATTAAATAAAATAATTCTTTTTTTTTTTTTTGATATCTTTTTACAATTCTAGAATTAAGCTTACTTATTCTGAATACTTTTATAAAAAAAATAATACAGGATAAAAAAATTTATAAAAAATAAATTAGCCTTTAACCATAATTTTAAATATAATTTCAAATTTTAATTTGTATTAATTTTTTTTTAAAAATCAATATAGATAAAACCATATAAACTAAGCTTAAAACTAAATAATTAAATCTTATCAATCGAAATGATGTCTAAAATATTTCCTGAAAACAATATTAAGAACAATGATTCCACTTCTACCCCTGAACTTGATTCTCACACTGAAAACCCCACTGCAAGAGCTGAGGAGTATGATATACCTCAACATAAATTTAAAACTTAAACTTTTGATGAACAATTTTAGCCTGTAATTTTTATCTTAATCTTGTATTAGTGTCTAAGGTATTATTTTATGTTTTCATCAGCAATTATTAACTCTTGGATATATATATTATCAACATCTAACCCTATTTTTATCAAAAGTATCGTTGATATAGCTCAACACTCTGCACCTTTAAACAATATATCTCAATATCTTTCATCAAATATCTTGGTCAGTCCTTTGAAATTCGTATTAAGACTTTCTCCTATCTCGATTTTATCTAGATCTTTAGTCCCTGATATCATTCAGAGGCTCGTAAGCCCATTTCTTGTACTCATTTAAACCTGTAAGAGTTTTACTTGAGATAAGTTTGTTATAGTAGTGAATAGGTTTAGGACTATTGATTAAGAATTTGAATATAAGGGTAATTTGATTTCTGCTGACTCTTGAATCTTGAGTTTATCCTTGAGTTCCTTAATTAGTTATTTTTTTGCAATTTTTGCGTAACTTCACTGCTAGTACTTTTTTAGGCAATGAATATATAATTATCTATAATTTTGTTGGTTTATACTTAGATACAGTTGATCTCTTCATTTTGGGTATTAGTTACCAGGCTATGGGGATTCTTTTTATAGCGTTTTTTTTTTATCAATAATTAATTAATTTACTTTACTATAATCTTAACGGTGGATAAATTGAAAAATTTTCACATAAGTGTTATTCTATTTAAATTTAGTATGGTTTTTATAGTTAAAATTACGATATTTGTTCAGCATATTTA
Source organism: Smittium culicis (assembly GCA_001970855.1). Classification (NCBI taxonomy): domain Eukaryota; kingdom Fungi; phylum Kickxellomycota; class Harpellomycetes; order Harpellales; family Legeriomycetaceae; genus Smittium; species Smittium culicis. The sequence goes on along the minus strand of LSSN01004897.1, from coordinate 28,265 downwards.
AACCAAACTAGTCTAATCTTTGAATTAGAGTCTCTAATGGACCAAAATCTTTAACGAACATTTTTTTCTCACCACTATTTGATTTGGGATCAATGATAAGTTTTCCCATTTTTTCTTAGTTATTAATTCAATAGCTTTTTTCCACGAAAAAATTTAATTTTTGGTAATTTTTTTTCTATGGTAGGTTAGAAGCGATTTTCCCAAATATCAAAACTTTTTTTAGCAGAAACAATCTTTGCTTTTTCGAATAAATATTTTATGTTACCTTTTATTTCCACGAATTTTAACCTATACTAGACAAATTAATGTTATTCCATGATAAAATTAATTCAACCTTGTCTGTGAAGACAACTTTGAACCTGAATTTTAACGATTCTCAGACGTGGATTTCAGAAATTTGAATTTCATACCATGATATAGAGCGTATTTCCAAAAATAAAACGCGATAATTAAAAAAATATGAATCAGTCCAACATCACGAAATTACAAAGCACTCATAGCGTTTTATGAAACAATCTGTATCTTCTGTAAATTTACCATGAAAAATCTTATCTTCAAGAGTTTAGTATTTCATTCTGATGATAAAATAACTGAAAATTTTTTAATTGGAAGAGACAGATAGATAAAAACCTGTAAAATCAGTTTTACTGGTCAGAAAATAGATCAGATGTCGTATTTGGCAGTTATTTGAAGAATGGGACGAACTATGTCATTTGGCTGGGGATCTAGTAGAGATTCGAATCAGCAAAACCAAAAAAACAAAATCGGCAAATAAAATGCGATATCAGATAGATATAAACATTTAGTATCATATTTGCTGTTCAGAAAAAAGATCAAAAGTCGGATTTGACAGCCATTAGCTGGATGGGCAAAAAAAATTTTTTTGTAATTTGTTAATCACTAAATATTTAATTTTTTTCAAGATTCTTATGAAACACTATTATTAGCTGTGTGTTTTATAAATTTATAATACCTACATTTATTTGTATCGGGATCCAATGTTGAAACAAAAATTATTGGCTCTTATAATTAGTTTTTTTTAGTGTATTTACTAGATTTTGATACAAATAATTGCCAATAATAGCTTTTTATTATGGTTAAAAGAAGTAGATTCAATATAATGATTCCTATGAATATTTAAATAAAAAATCGAACTACTATAATAACTTTGAATCATAATTAAATTTCTTAATCAGATCATCAAAAAAAAAATATGAAAATTTATTTTCAAATCAATAGCTTAATTTGACTCTTCAATTATTGTATATACGATGATATACAAAAGTAACGATTTCAAGTAACAGAAATTAGACCTCTGCAGACAGAGTATAATAGATTTCAAGTCTATCCCCTTTGTCACTCAAACATACTGACAAAAATTTTCTTCCTTACTCGAACCGGAACCTGCCTGTATTTTCGGCAGAAGTGATAGTTATTGTCAAGAGAACCGGCGATGGTTAAGCCTGATTTTGATTTGTAACTGGTTTACCATAGTTGATTTTGTTAAAAAGATAATTTTTGTTTAGTAATTGTAATTTTTAAAGAATTTATTGTTATGGTGGTTTAAATGATAAAGCTAATCCATTATCCTTATTAAGCACAATGGTTGATGTCTATTTATACTTATTTTTCTTAAGCACAATTATTCAATTTTTGTAAATGAGTATAATTTTTTGTTATAATTGGACGTTAATCAATTTTTAATATTCTTCATAACTAAACATAATCTTAATAGAAATATGTAATAATAAAATTCATATATCTAAACCATTTTAGACAAATCGGAGGATAGCTGAGAATAGTTTTTTTATTGTTAGCTGATTTGACATAGTTGATTGTATTAAAGAGGTAGTTTTATTTATTATTATTATAGTTTTATTTATTATTAATTATAGTTTTATTTATTATTAATTATAGTTTTATTTATTATTAATTATAGTTTTATTTATTATTAATTATAGTTTTATTTATTATTTATTATAGTTTTATTTATTATTAATTTTAGTTTTATTTAGTTTTTAATGTTGGATTTTATGGTAGTTAAAATAATATAGATTGGTCATAATTTTCATTAATAATAGTCGTTTTTGTAATTTATACTTATTTTTCTCAAGTAAAAATATTTTGTTTTGATGACGAACATGTAATTGATACTAAGTTTAAAATATAAAAAAAATTTTAATACTTTTGATAGTAAATTACACACTTAAAGTTATATAGCGATTAAAAATCAATAATTAATAAGCATTTTTTGGTTTCTAAGAAAGCTTTTAATAGTTTTCAATTTATTAATAATCAATGATTAGATAACATTAAATGATTATTGATCAAAAACATAAAATTAAATCTAGTCACCTTCTATCCAATGTATCATTTTTTTTAGAATAAATTTATTATATTATCAGTCGGATGTTTATTCACAGAATGTATTGAAATAATTCGTAGATTCTTATGTTAGATATAATGTGTTGCATAATTCATATATAATCAAATTATTATATATCTATTTTACTATTTTTATCTAATAGATATTTTTAGAATATACTATCAGAATCTGTATTATTAAATTAAAGCTATCTTGCTTTCGATACTAATTATTTAATCTTCAATACTGATATTTAATGAGATGTCAAAAAAAGAATTGTGGGGTACCGAGAATGGTTTTTCGTATTCTTTGATATCTTGTATAAATTTTATACATAACTAAACATTAATTTTATTAAAAAATATCAACGATAGGCCTAATATTAAATTATTTTAATTGAAGTAAATATACGAGTAAATTTACGTGTATTAAATAAGTATAGTATAAATTAATTACTATGTAATCTAGAAATTATCAATTTAAACTACTATAAAATTTTCTATTTTATTATTATCACATTAATCTCACTTATCTAACTTTAATTTTATATCAAGACTAATTTTTATAGTTATCAATCATTTTTATCTCGAATTATATATTTATCGCGAGATCTAAATTTTATTGAGTCATAGTATATGATAGATAATATGAATCTTTTTTCTATAGAATATTTGACTAATCATAAATTAATTGCTTTGTAGAAATTTTAATTATTGTTTTATCATTACATTATACTGGATTTAAGATTCCTTTATTATGAATTATAATTAATTCATTTTATCTCATTCTTAAAAATAAAAAATTAATTTTTAATCCTACTTGGAGAAAAATAATCTCATATTGATTATATGAGCAATTTTTTCACTTAAATTAATTGATTAAAACTTCAAATTAATCATAATTTAAAAGTCATAAAAATTAGATTTATATCTTATTTTAAAAAATCATTTTATTATTAAATCTCACATATTATCTCTCATTCAAAGGTTAGGGCTTGGAATATCACGAAATTAAGATCCATTTTATTTTTTAAATAATTAAGTTAAATAATCTTTTTAACTTTTTTTCTTTTTAAACTATAAAAATCAATCATAAAACTGAATCAACTAATATTATAGTTTATAAATTCTATATTTTATTAAATTTATTATATGGAATAGATAAAACCTTATCCATGATATAAATATATGGGGATTAAAATAATTGAAGCTCGAAAGAACTGAAAATTTATTTACTGAAGAAAAAACTAAAAAATCAATTAAAAAATATCTAATATACTAAATTATTTATGATTTTACTTTTAAATATTTAATGGAACCGAATAATTAAGAAATTGTTGTTTTTAAATATAGAAAGGTAAATTTTTTTTTCACAATTGTACTATTTGCGATATAAATAGTCAATTTGCCAAGAATAGGTATTTTTCCAGATTTTTGAAATTTTTCAATGAAAATCCTTTAAAATTACTCATTCTCCCCGTAATTTGGTAAGTTAAATCATATTTGCTAGTGTTAGATCATTTTTTATATTGTTTAAATTACAACTTTAATCTGTCAATATTTTTTTATCTGTTTTTATTATTTAATGGATAAGACTAAAGCTGAAACAAAAAAAAATATTTGCATAGAAATAGTAGATTCTTCACAGATTAAGATTTTTTACCACATTTTTCGAAATTGTCCAACGAAAACCCTTTAAAATTTTGTAATTTTCCGACAAACTTGGGGAAATAAATTCAATTTGCTAGTTTTAGATGGTATATCTTTAGTTTTAATTAAAAAGCTGATTGGGATACATTGTTTATAGATTGATTTTATTTCTTGATTGTTTAAAATAGCGTCTAAAAAAATAGCGAATTTTTTGATTTTACAATAAATTCCCTTAGCTCAGTAAATAAAACAACTTAACCAGTTGCAATATTCAAAAAATAATAAATTGATTACTCGGTGAACTTTATTCGGAAAATATATTTTATGATTTTTATTAAAATTTTTTATCACTTATTAATAAAATATCCTTTTATGGAACTTATAAGAAAGTAAATCGAGGCAAAAAAAGATTATTTTTAAATTTAAAGATTTATAATATGGTTTTAATTGTTTTATTTATTATATATAATCTTATTCTAATTTTTTAATTAATGCTGTGATTATATATATAGTTAAAAAAATAAAATAATCAAATTAAAAGTTGTCCAAAATCTAGTCGTATCACTATTTTAATATATCTTTTTCATCCTCTTTTATTTTTTAAACTAAGTATGGTTTAAGAAACTATTTCTCTTTTACCTTGCTCAGCTAAGATTTTATATACATGCAAGCTTTTTTTTTTCTTGAAAAAAATTTTACACGAGCAGAATATCTATTAAGCTTTCAATGTTTTTCTTTGGATAAACTATCTATTGTCCATATAACTTAATGCACATGCTATTGAAAGTGTTAAAGTTGAAAATAACAGCTTGATAAATCAATTATAAATCATTTTCGCTTTGAAACAAGTAAACCAAAATATCGTTGCTGTTATAAAATTTTTTATAATTTAATTTTTTGTGAATATTAGTATATTCATTGATATCATACTCTGGATTTATTAGATTGTGTATACTCTGATATTCTTCTAACATTTCTACTATTTTTATAAATTAAAAAATTTTTTTTGTTCTATAAAAAAGTTAGTCGACTTTCATTTTAAAATCAAATCTTCTGATAGCATAGTTTGTACTAGGACAGATTATGTTTGCTCCCTCATACCAATTTTTATTTCGATTAAAAAAATTATATTTAATGTAATCGATGATAATTTTTCCTGATATTCTATCAGTCCATTTCTCCAAAAATAACTCAAATGATTTGTGAAACATATTTTTGCTCTAGATTCATTGAAAAAAAAATTCTTATACTATTTCGATTTTACTATTTTTATATCTTTCTGAGAAAGATATTATTGATTTGAGAGTATGAAAAAAAAAAATTAATTCTTTGAGATTCAGGGAATATTTTATTAATAGAGATTGTGATAAAAATTTCATTATCTGAAGTGAATATTTCAGGTGAAAGCGATATTCCTAATTTATTAAAATTTTTTTTAAGGATCTTAAATATCCAACATTAAATGTATTCAGATCAATTTTCAGTAATACAGATCGATAACGAAAAATTCTTTCGATTAAAATTCGAATATCCTACTTCTATTACATGATATCCATACACAATTAATTTATAATTTTCGTCGAAGTATAAAAAATTTCCCTTTTCTAAAGAGGGTTTACACGAGAAACATAATTCGAATTCAGAATTTTTTATCTTGATAAAATAAGAATTTTTATTAAATAATTTTTCTTTGATTTTTTATCTAAAAAACTACATTGATTCAAAGACGTTTTTAAGATGTCTAATTTTCTTGATTCGTTCGATTTGAAATTGCTTATTTCATTTGGAGTAATATCAATACCTTCTAATAAAGTATTTCGAGATATTATATTTGGTTTTTCGAGCTTATGTGATAAAAATTTTTTGATAACTTTTTCTTTTTTTTTGTTCAGGATAATGAATGCTTTCAAATTATATTTTTTACAATCTTTTGAATGATTTACGAATAAAATATTTCAGATTTTTTATGAGAAAATTCGTAATTTAGCTAATATATGAAATTTCATGATACTTAGTTCTTTCAGTAGTGTAAGAAATCTCTCTTACATAGAACAAATAGAACAACAACATGATTTGCAATGATTATCGTTAATACCAACAATCCATTGTAAATCGCGTTGGCCAACTTCACATAGGAATTTGGTCAACAACTCAAACAAAATAAAGTATTTAAACAACTGCTTTTCCTTTATCGGAAAAGCAAGTGACTTAATCTGTTTCAATAATATTATATTTTTCACTCTTATAAAGATCCCTTGCAAGTTAATAGTATTAGTATTAGTATAACTACATCTTATTTTCTTTTTTCCCAAATAAAATACATTTAATTAAATTATTCTCTTACAAGTAGTATATAACCTCAAAAATATCCTTAGAATTAATCTCTCCATTATTTTTATAGGGCAGGGATTTATGAATTTGTGATACATCTACTATAAACTTCCAAATTAGTTTATCCTTTTGTAATTAATTCGAGTTTAACTTTAAAAGAAAAAATTTTATAATATAGAAAGAAATATTAAAAATCGATTTTTTTTACTTAATTGAATTTTTTATATTTTTTTAACTGGATTATAAAGATATGCAAATAAAATTAGCATTGCATAAATTTATATCTATGAAATAAATAATATATTGTAAAAATTTCAATTAAAATCGAATAAAAATATTCTAATAAGTAATAGATAAACATAATTCTCAAAAAAATATAAATGTATAATAAAAAACCAAAATTAAAAAATTAAATACTAGAATAATTAAATATTTTCGAAAATATATATCCATTATGATAATTTATTATATTGAAATAATTGATTAATTAATATTTAGAATTGTTATGATTCTTGCTAATAACGATTTAAATCTTCTTTATTTTATAATTATTAACGTTTAGAATCTAAATTCAAATGAAGTATATTATATAGACTGTAATGCGTTGTTTTATATCTTCAAAATTGCTTAGTGTCATGAGGTTATTCTAAAATGGTATTTTTATATACTATAAGTGGGCGTTAATTATTTAAATTATTAACATTGCATATGAATATTTTAATTTAATTATTCTGTTTAACTTTATTCTTTTAATTTTAATTATTCAAAAGATAAAATCAAAAAAAATAGCCCAATTAAATTTTTTTTGAAAATTAAAAATTGTTGACCTAAATCTAGAAAATTGAATTTATTTTTCCAAATTTGTAAGTTCTTTTAAAGATTTTCAACCGGAAAATTTTTAAAAATTTAGGAAAAGGCTTTATTCTGATCAAAAACGAAAAATTCTTTGGAAAATCGAATATTTTTCTTAAGCTTAATTCGGGTTTTTATTTATTTACAGAGTTTTGCATACGATTTTATAAAATTTTCTTACAAATTTCTAAAAAAAAAATTTCTTGACGCGTTTAAAAAAATTTTCCCCTGTATTATGTATTTTCAACTCAAAGCTATTTCCAATGGTCTCAAACTAATTTCCGATCGTCACAAACGTATTTCCAATTGACCCAAAGTCAATTCCGTTTGAGCCAAACAAATTTCAAAATATCATATTTGTATGAAAAAATATTATCAGAATTATCAAAAATTTGAAATAATTTTTCTAGCAATAATTTTTTATTCATAAAACGTTTTTTCATATAATATTTCTTTTTCACAAATAACTTATATTTCCTTTCATTTCAAGCATCATTCTTTCTCTATTTTATTATTATTATTATTATTATTATTATATCTCTTTCTTTTTAAATATTATTCACATTCTCTCTTTTTTCCTATTCTTGTTTATCTTTTTCTACTCTTTTATCGTTCATCTTTTAAAATTTTTTTATATTTCTCTTTCATTATTATATAATATAAAATATTCTTTTGAAAGATTCGAAATAGGCGTCGACTACAATAACAACAACAGCAACAACTAAAATTCGACAAAATATTCAAATTCAACATCGACGATAAAATAAAAATATTATTACTAAATAATAAAACGTTTTTTATAAAAAATTATATCCTTTATTAAAATTTTTTATAATTTTAACTTTGATTTTTTTAATAATAATAAATCTTATCTAAAATATATAAGAATGTGTTTTATTAATAAAAAAATTATTCTCAACTAATAAACACTATTTAATTGATATTATATAATAATTTTTATTATTTATAAATAATTTGTAAAAATATTAATAGCTTTTTTTTAATAATCAAGTTAAAATAATTTAAATGATTAATAAATTTATCATAACTGTTAAATTATTTCTCTTCTGTTTGACATCATCAAATATTTTATTATATTCATATAATAGCCTATGCAATCTTCCCTAGAGACACTACAAAATCCTTGATCTATCATTTCAAATAGATCAGATTCGTTTTCAGGCTTTGCATACCTGACGTAATTTTTAACTTTTGAAAATAAATTTCAATTGGCTTTAAATATGGCGAGTAAGGAGGTAAATATAGCAATTTAAAGTTTGTATTTTCTATATATGTTCTCACAGCTAAAGTTTTATGAAAAGCTGTATTATACATTACAAGTATTCCCTGGGTTAAAACGATGTTATTTAGACTAAAAGTCAATTATCGAACGTATAATTTGAATGTATCCGAATTGTAAGCTATTTTTCTTTGTTTGAAAATTTTATACTCATTTTTATTGACTGTACAACAAGTTTAAATATTTCTTGATCGGATTCTGCCAGTTATAGCTACTGGAGATGTCCCTCTTTTAAATCCTGATTACAGTGGTCTCAAAGATACTAAAAATCCCACTTCACCAACGAAAAAAAATTCTTTTTCAAATAAAATTCTGAAATATATAAATTTTTTTGCATATTGTTCCCGAATGTTTAAATTTTCTTCGTCGTTTCTTTTCTCTGATATGATTTTAGTTCTTTTAATATTATAAAAAAATCGTGTGCGGCATCTTTGGATCGTAGATTTAGACAATTATACTCCAAAATTTTCTTTCACTTTTTCTTTCAACTCATCCAATCGTAGAGTACAATCTTTATCAAGACAGTTTAAAATAAAAAATTATATATCTTTGACTACGCTTTTTTTATTGGCCCCCATTTTGGAATGGAATCAATTCTTGACTCGTATAGATACACTTTTTATTATTTTATAAACAATGCAAGCTTTTACTTTGAGGTCTTCAGAAATATCTTTTGCTGATTTTCCTCGATATTAGCTGTCAATAATTATATTTCCTTCTTCATTGCTTGTACTTTTATAAGCCATTTTTTTAAATAATAATAAAAGTTATAATTTTGAATGATATTTTTAGAATGTATTATTATAACTGAAGCTTAAATTAATTTTAAATATTTTATATTAATAAAATTAATATATTTTAATTGAAATAATGGGTGCTGGGAAATATTATTAGCGTTTTATAGCTTTTTTATTAATATAAATAAATCTTTATAAAAAATTTTTAATATATTAAAAAAAAAAAATCCCATCTCCTTCTCTCCTTTACTGCTATAGTTGATTGATATCCTTAATGCATGTCCTAGTATTTGATATTTTTAATAGTTAAATAAAGTTAAAAATGTAATTATATAAATTATTATTTGGTTATATTAAATAATATTTTTTAAGAGTTAATATACCTAATATAAATATTTGGAAATGGCTTTGGGAAAAATATAATTCGTTTGGGACGATTATTATAAGCTTTGGGTCAATTGGAAATTAGTTTGAGACCATTGGAAATTACTTTGGGTTGTAATTACATAATTAGGGAAATTTTTTTTTAAACGCGTCACGAAATTGTTTTTTAGAAGTTTGTATGCGCGTTTTAGAAATTTGTAAGAAACTTTTATAAAATTGTATGAAAAACCCTGTATTGATCGGTTATATAATTTCTTACTTAAATTGTCATTAAAAGCTTATTTTTCTGTAAGTTAAAAATAAAATCTCAAAATTTACCAATAAATTCAAATGATATCGTATCTGGAAATATTTACAGACTCTTTTGGTTATTAACGGCTGATTTTTGTCGACTTTCACATTTTCAAAAGCTCAAGGAAGCTATCTGAAGAATATCTACCCATCAATTCCTTAAAATTGATAACGATATTATAATCCCTCAAGCTTTAAACTGATTTTTTATTTCAGTGTAAAACCCGGAAAATCAAAATGATGAACTCAAGATTATCCATTTCAATGGACAAATTAAACACTAAATTTGGCATTCGGATCACACAGTGTATAAATTAAAACCCACTATCAGAAAAATAAAATGAGTCAATACTTCAGGTGGCTCGAAAAAAAATGAAACGCACAGTCAAACTTATCTGACCATCAAATATCGAGTATTAATGATAATTGTGTATATCAGTAATTTAATCAAATTACAGGTAGTAAATAAATTTATAGATACAATACTGCAATAAAATAAACTAATCTCAGGCCTGATATACCAGCTCAAATTTATGGTCTAGATCAAATGTTTAAAGTTGTTATACAGTCAAATAAAGATAAGAACATAGAAATGTCGATATTGAAAACCAAAAAATTGATAAATAATGGCGTGTGATATTATCTGTGTTTTTTAGAATCCAAATAACTCAAAAATTACGTCTCTGAATGTAAAATTCTGAAAGAAGTGTCATTTGTGGAGCAATGGATTATTTTTTAGATCATCAGATCTTAAATATTGCTTAAATTAAAAGCACTCAACTTAATCAAATTTTTATCTGCAAAAAAAATAGCTATCTGGCGGGGATATAGTTCGTTGTAAATTGAAATTAGATTCTATGAATTTATATAAACACGCAGATTTAATACTACAAATCTATTCAGTAATTTCTGAGAACACAAATAAATTTTTGATGAAAAAACTAAATGCATTTATTTTTAGAAAATTATTGATATTCTAGAACTTATTAGTACTAAAGTAGCAATTTACAGCTAAAATTCATGAATCTGACTCTCAATTTTTTTTGATGAAATTTATTATTGAATTACTAAAATATTTTAATTTCTAATTTTAATCAAAAGATGAATTTTCTATTAATATTTACCAAACTAGTTGAATTTAATTCTTCTCAACTCGTCAGTTTAAATAAAATTCCAAAAATTTCTTATTAGAAGTCAGGCTATGTTTAAAATATAGGGCGTGCAAGTTATAAATTTTTGTTTTATTAGGTTGACTATTTTTTGTTTCATGTTTCGGATACATTCTGAGATTTTAGTCTGGAATTTGACTGAAAGAGTTCTACGGTTTCTCTGTGGATATTCCACATAGCCAACACATGGTATTTTTAAGAAATTCAGAAATTTTTTATCGAATATTTATAATGTATTATTATATTTTTTTCCTATGGCTGTGTTTTCAGCTCCGTTTTTTTTCTATTTATTTTTCGCTTGTATATTGCATTATCAATTTGCGGTGTGTCTTTATTTTTGAGCAGTTTATATAAATGCCTTGTATTATCCTCTGCACGAAAAGCAGCACTCAAGATTTGTACTTGTTTGTATTTCCTCGGTACCACATGTTTAGGTTGTACTAGTTTATTGTCGCTTTCCTAAATAGTAGCCATTAGTAATTTATAATTTTTATGTCTCTTCTAAGATTAATTATATTGTTATACTAAAAGTTGAATATTTTTTCTGGGATTGTAAGATCTTTCCAGTTTATACCATGCAAAATTTTCAGGACACCATTTGTCGATGTTTTTTTTTATATCTGTTATACTTGGAACTTGTACATTTTTTTCTTTGAAAAATATTAATTGATTGTGTATTATAATTTCATTATTTCCGATTACTTTGCCTTTTATGGTTTCCAAAATTTTTGGCCCAGTTTAGAATTTTATGATTTTATCCTATTGCGTGCTATAATTTTTTTTTTTTATAATTTCAAGCGTTTTTATAGTTAAACACACAACAATTTCATGTTTTAAGCGCATTTGTATTCTCATTTCAGATTGCTTGTATTTCTGGCTAATTTAAACTTCCTGAAAAAAATAACTATTTAAAAAATTTATATTTAATTTACGTATCATATTTTAGTTCCCAGATTCTTCGCTTTTATAGTTTATGTTTAGCGTTTCGAGTATTATTTTTAACGCATTTTGTGTAAAATTTTATTTTTTTATTTTTTTTAATTGTCTTTTTACAGTCGGTTTTTTAATCGTGGATGTTTATTTTCAATTTATTAAAAGGCATAAGATTGCCAAAGTTCTGATCCATTGCTTCATTAGCCCATATCAGACCTAATCTATTTTTGTTTTTAATATAAATGAATACCTTAGGACTAGCATGTATAACCAAGATGAGCGATAAACCAAGTCGATATATCCTAAATGAGCATACGCTTGGATATTGTAGCTATTAAAGAATAAGCACGTAATCAGGTCAATAAATAATTCGTGAATAAATGAGAATAAGTATGTATATTCAATATCGCGGAGAGTGCTGGAATATTCCGTTTACATTATAAAAAGGCGATCTTTATCCATTGCTTCGCCTCACACGATAAAAGTAAAAAGATTGGGTTATAAAAACAGTCATATTAGGATTTATTATTGAAATTACAAGGTCTATTTAAGTGGATATAATTTATAAGACAAAATTATGAAATTCGTGTAAAATAAACCGTGATTTTGATGCAAAAATATTGAAGGGCTGAGGAACTGGAGCTACATTGTGGACTAGTTATGAATTATGTTACATATGAAAAATTTTTTATTTCTCATTTCAATGAAGCTATTCGATCTTTGAAAACCTATTTTAGACTTACAAGAAAATCATCTAATAAAGTGAGATATTTTGTAGTAAATTTCGAGCAGCTTAGTATTTATCCCGTATTAGATTTAAATATTTGCAAGAACTAATTCTAACATTTATATTGATAAAATCAAAAACAATCCTAAAAAACTATACCATTGTCCTCAGAAATGGTATTGGTAAATCATACGCCTCCAGATAGCAAAGATAATCATTGTAAACACACTGTAAAAATTTATAAAAAATTAAACCTATATAAAACGACTAGTTTCCGCTTGAAGTAAAACTATTTCGTTTAATCTGTTAAAACTTTATCACTACGGTTGTATAAATATTCGTAGTATACCATAATACCTATTAGTATTAGTATTAGTATTAGTATTAGTATTAGTATTAGTATTAGTATTAGTATTAGTATTAGTATTATTTTATCTGTTTTAATAAATAACGTTTACATCATATATAGTATTACCAACCTTGCAATATTAGCTAGAATTGATTGTATTTATCTCTGCAAATTCTAGTATTCAGTTGGTCCAAAATGACTTTGCACAAAGTGTAATTTTTAAAGCAAACATAATATATATATATACTGAGATTCGCTTTACTGCATTACTAACTAATTGCATTAAATAAATTAATTAATAGTTAAAATTTGATATTCAAATTTGGATTATATAGATAACTTGTTCATAATTATATGACAATCATGGTAATCTATTAATTTTATTTTTATTATTATAATTTTTTACATTTGCCTATAATAGCAAAGTTATTGTATTTCTTTTTATGGAAAGATATTATAGTGGATACTTTTGGTGCTTGGAAACGATTTGCAACTTTAAGAAAATCCAGTGGTCTATGAATTATTTTTTTTTCCTGTAAATCTTGAAGGGTAACTATTTGAGAAACTGACCCAGAAATAATTTAATGTACATAAAATAATAATAATAAAGCAATGTATGGTACTGGCGCTTTTTTATAAAGAAAAAGAGGCTTTAAAGAGATAGTTTTAGAATCAAGCAACATATGAGGCGTGAAAGGGAGTTATTCAAGAATGCTGAAATAAAATCCATACATATGCTGTATGATTCAGTCTACTTGCTCTATAGACTAAATAGCCTTCAGTCATTGTAATGCGATAATATTTTTCGAAAGTGGTCTAGAATGATAAAGTGTGATTAATGTGCTTTTATAACTTGGTTATATGGGTTATTATTCAATATGTACAAGTATCATTTCTTTTGGATCCGCGAAGCTTAAATTTAATAGGTATTGGAACGCTTTAAAAGTGACGGATTGATATTTGGGTGTGGCTTGGATATATGCAGCTATGGCCGTATAGAGATATGGTGCTATATAAAGAAAGCAATGAGTACAAGAGTTGCTTTGTGAGGACTATTTATAAACCGTATTTAAACATGATATTAGCAACATTGTTGGTTGATTTATTTTTTTGTGTGCGATTGAAATGTGAGAATTTGCTTTAATTAGATCAGATCAGGCAGTTTAAAAAAAAAAAACTAGTGATGGGATTATTAGTGATCAATAAATCGTAAAAGATGGTGCCATTGATATTGGATGGAGTAAACTACCAGCCAGCCTCTTCATCGATACCTTGCAAACTTGAGCTTTTTTTTTTTCCTCGATCAGTCTCCAGAATTTGAAGAACAATGAAGAAATCTGTAAATACTTGTGGCGAGTATACTTTTATTTGTGGGGCTGTGGGTGTAGGTATTGGGATGCTGCTGGGCTGTAGTATTGGCTACGAGTTTATCAGCTGAGAAAATGAGTTTTTTTTTTCCAGTACAGGCTTTTAGAAGTGGTGTTGTTTCATAGCCATTGGCGCACACAACTGTGCAAAAACGAAGAGGAGCGCGTGTATTTTGTGTATAGTTCTAGCTTGCTTAGATACATTGTTTTTTTTTTTTTTGGGTATAAGCCAAAGGGGCGAAAGATTGGAAATGGGCTAGGTATTTGTCATAATGAACGCAATTTGTTTGCATGACAAGAAATGGCGAGCAGCTATTGGTGACGGATGAGAAGATGGAGTTGTCGGATTAGGTCATCGAGGACAAATTAGGGCTGGTTTGTGAGTGGGATTTACAGTAGCGGAAATTATTATAGTTCAATTTAAGGGATCATGATTACATAACATAGTGGTGAATTACAGATATTTGGCATTTATGGGTAAATTGATTGACATAAGAGGATAAATGACAAAGATTAATTACTTGACATGCTAAAAAGTAAATGACAACAATAACAAAAGTATTTGACAAAGAATAATCGTCAAAATAATCTATTTGACAAGTATAGGTAAATGACAAGATATTCTATTTGACAAGTATGGGTAAATGAAGAGTGCAGCGATTTGTAAGTGGAATTGATGTTTATTAAAGTTATCATAATATATAAACGCTGATAAAGCCCATACAGCCAAACAAAATATAAGACCATGGATAAGGCGGAGGTGGGTGATTGCAGCCAACAGAATTGTTAAGTGTAGCCGAGGCCAAACTGTAGCGACAATTTCCAGCTGCGCTAACCTCCAATATGACCAGAAGTACTCTCATCTCCAGCACACTATACCTAACTCGATAATCATCTTGGCTTAATTACTGAGATTTATGACTTATCATTAATTGCAAATATATCTATTTTACAAGTTTTTCGAATAGATTGCTCTAACTCGCTTTTTTTTAATTTTGGTGTTTATTATACTTTCCCAGAATCAGACTTCCCCTATTATGATTGATGTTTGGATTTTAGAGTTGGAACCAAATGCACAGAAAGCCATTGAAAGGGGGGGGGCGGGATAATCTGAAATCATTTTTGAAATAGCAGAGCCGCTTCTCTCATTACAGTGCCTTCCATTCAAATGCAAGGTTTATTTATAGCTCAGTTACAACCCACTCACTCATTGGCTTGTTTCATTGGCTCAAAAGACAACAACTATTAGTTTATTATTCGCGCACAGTTTAAATATAATAACTCTATTTGCTACTAATAAACATTCAGCCAATAGTTTATTATTTTCCAACATTAACCAGTATGCGCAATGGATGGTTGGCTGGGATACGAGAGTTGGAACTTAGCATCAGCCATAATTAAGAGCTGATCATTGCGAATGATTTTCGAGCATAAACATTGCAGGTGAGGTAAGTTGGCGAGAATAGCCCAATAGATACTCGACTGATCAAAAATTCCCTTACAGTAAATTAGTTGATAAATACTCGTAATTATGTAAGCTTTGATGTCTCAATATTACCAATTTCGTAATCTGCGCCCAACCACGCTCCAAGATCGTTTATTACCCTTCCATATTCATTAATTTACCGTCTAATCACAATCCTTAATTTGCCAAATTATCTATACGCTTAATTTATCTGCTAATCAAAAAGCTTAATTCCTTATAAGTAATCCATGTATGTATCTTTTTTTTTACGATTTTAAAAGTCAAGATTTTTATAGCCCATTTTATCCACTGCCTAACTTAATTGACACCAAATAATAGAGTGAAAAAAATAAAAACCTTATTCTTGATTTGGAATAAAAATAAAATACCTCCAGTTTTTGGCCTGGAATAACAGCTTTTGACATGGAAATCTGCCAGTTTTTGGCATGAAATAATAGGGTTTGACAAGGAATAAAAGTGTTTGGCATGGAAAGTTCTGCGTGTTCCCCCCTCGGGGATTAATCTATATATTATTGACTTGCAAATCTAATTGCGCCCGGGATTAATTTAACCAACTATACTCGACGTCAAATAGTCTGTCTCTAAAAGCTAAATATTGCTAAAGCTTTCAATTATCTCGCAACTATAAAATCTTCCAAATTAATATAAAGGCAATCTTTTTCGTACTTAATTATCAAAAGTGCTTCCGAAATATAAATACGTTTTTATGGCTATTTTACTCTTACTCCTCCTTATTTAATTTTTCTAACGTTCTTTACTTTATTTACTTACCCTTTTTCTCTTGAAGTTCTTCTACTCTTCACACAACCTTCTCCCCCCTCCCCTTTCTCATCTATTATCTATCTATTTTCACTCTTTCAATTATCAATTCCTCCCAATTCCGAGCTTACATTCGTCTCATTTTTCTTAATATACCTACTTGATAACCCCTAAAATTTAAAACTAAAAGATATATCTTTTCCTTCATTTTTTAACACTCAACAAGTAATCACTCGGCTTTAACCACTGCATTAATATCAAACTCATACCCTTACCCCTCTCCCCCCTATAAACGCTACTCCTTTATATCCCACATTTACTCTCCCTCCCCACTTGAATAGATTAAAAAAAAAAAGAAGTCATAGTAGAAAGTTTCTTTTAGAAGAAAAAATAATACTCATAGAAAAAAATTATATTCGCATTCTCATTCTTTTACAACCATTATTATTTTAATTCAAAAACCGAAAAAACAATTTAAAAAAAAAAAAGAAATCGTCCTCAAACATTCTTTTCACTGATCTTGTAATCCAACTAATCCAACTTGACTAATTATTATTCTCCAAAGGAATCTCTATTTCCGTAACCCAATATCAACAAATCAGTTCCTCCTAAACTCTAAAAAATTTTTATTTAAATATAAAAAAAAATGATTGAAACTGCCGCTGAAAGCATCGTCCCTCCTACAATCCAATCTGGAAATGAAGAATCTACAACCAATTCTTCGGTCCCTGACGCTAAATCTGATACCTTGTCTCAAGAGGAAATTGCCAAGCAAGATAGACTCAGACATAAGAAAGAAGCTTTGGAAGCACTAACCTCCTCCTCCTCTTCCCACTCCACTGCCTCTACCTCCGTCAGCACTTCCCAAAACAGTTCCAACCCTGATGATTCTGAAAAAAGAAATGTAATTATTCCTTTTACCCCCTCCTCATTACTTTTACTCTATTCTACAAACTCCTTATACCTCCTGATTTTACTCTACCTACCAACCTCTTTTATCTCTTTAAATTTTGTTATTACCTCCTATTATTGCTCTGATTTATGCTCTTTTTTAAAAACATAAATCATCAACTTAACAATACCCCTGAAAAGAAAAAATTTCAATTTTACTAATTTGTTTTGCCTTACATATAGACTGGACTCTCTGACTCTTCTGTCGCTGAATCTGATAATACCTCTTATCCCCCAGATATTATCCCTAATGCAATTGTTATCAAAAACATCAACTTTGTAATCCCAAGGAACGTTCTCTTGTCCACAATCAGCCAATTGAACCTCCCAATCCCATACGCATTTAACTACCACTACGAAGGCAATTTGTTCCGCGGTTTGGCTTTTGCTAACTTCCACTCTAACGATGATGCCGCAAAAGTCATTGCTGGCCTAAACGGTCTCTACTTGGCTGGAAGAGAGCTCAAGGTTGAATATAAAAAAGTCCAAGAAAAACCAACTAATAAAGCTGCAATCGTCCCTAATGTTTCCCAAAAAAATTTAAACATCCCGATCGATACCTCCTCTAAAATAGGAAACTACCTAAAACCCCCTCAGCCATCTTCAAACAGGTTCAGAAACAACGACTTTTTAAGCCGAAGAGCCACTATCTCTGAAAACAGCCCCTTCTCCACCATCTCCCCGACTCTGTCCAACTCCTCCAACTTCAACTTTAGCACCCCTTTGTCCCGCTTCTCAAACTCTAACCCACCTGAATCTAATTCAAACCTCGACGACAGCTTCAAAAGTCTCATCGATCTGTCTGATAAAGATACCAGGCTCTTATACGACCTGATTAGCCAGTTCAGACGCGATAAATCAGTCGCCGAGCTCGACTTCCCAAGCGCAATCAACAGCACACAAAGACAAACTATCATGCTCATCGCTGAACAATTCGGCCTCAACCACGAAACTAAAAACGATAGTTTGGGGTATAGAAAAATCCGCGTTTTTAAAAGCCTGGAAACTTTGCTCGAAGCCACTGAAATTAAGTCGCACCTCCAGAATAACAGCAGTAACATCAGCGACTATAACAAATCCAGTCTCAACTCTAACCATAGCTTGAAAAACTTGCATAGACAATCGATGATCAGTCCCCGCCATCCTTTTAACGACAACTCAAACAACTACGACTTTAAAAAATTCTCCAACTTCAACAGAAACCAGCAGAACAGTAACCGCAGCAGCATGTATGCTGGCGAGCCCCAAAAAAACTCGTTCCGCAGCTCAAGCATATATTTGCCTACATCCAACAGTGATAATCGCAGATCGTCCATCTACAACAACACCGCTGGAAACAGAAGCTCGCTCGTCTCTTTCCCTGGACTGTCGTCGCTAACTTCATCCTTCTCCAACCCTGCAAATGACCAAAAAAACGTTGCTTCGCCTTTAGGTATCAACAGCGATAGCTATAACAGCCACCAGAACTCTGATAACAAAATCGCACAAAGACACATGCAACTAAAAGTTCTTGAAGAAAAACGTATTCGCAGACTATCAAGCGTCACCACCTCATCTCCTTACTCCAGTACCACGTCAACTCCAGTTGTGGCCAGTATCCCCCTCAGCTCAGTTCTTACCACCAAAAAGCTCGACGTTGCCCCTGCCAGTAAGGCCATCCCCATCGTATCCCCATCCTCAACTAGATCCCCTGGCACTATCACTATGACCAAGCCCAGCACTCCTCCTCTCATCCAAAGGAAACCGGCCGCCGCCACTGCTACTAAAAAAATCCAACTTTCCAGATCAAACGAGTCTCGCGCCTCTTCATCTTCTCCCGCTCCTAGCGCCCAAGCCACCGACTCTACAAACCAATAAACATACTCTTTTTTAGTAAGGGTAATAAAATAAACCCTTCCAATTTTTTTTTTTTTTTAATTCTTCATATCCAAGTCGTAGCTTTGAATATTCTTCATAACTTTTTTGACTTTGATTTTAATTCTTGCTTCTTTCTTCCGAAAAACCTTCCCCCCTTTATACTTTAATCCCTGCAACTTATCACTATCACTATCACCATTATTATTTTTACTATTATTAGTATATCTCTTTGTTTTTATAAACTGCAAATATACAACTTTTATTTTAGCTCTGCGACAGATATCTTTTTGTGTTCACTTTGTATACGTTATATATGTATGTATATATGTATGTATATTTCGTAATTGGAGTTACAACTTGTGTATCTTTTCGGCCTTCGCTCATAAGATTTTATTTTCGATTTTTTACTTTATTGTAAAGGCAGAAATGTTAGTGAATTAAAATCCATGATTTTTATTTTGAAGGCAAAAATAGCGAAATATAGCTATTCGGCTATTAAGGGCTTCTTATTGGCTGTATTACATATGACGTTAAGGTCTCAGCAAACCATACCCAATCGCCAATAAACCAGCATTCATTATCGCTATTTACTTTTTTTTTTTGTTTTCAAATTTCCAATCGGCTAAAAAAAAATAATAAAAACATTCAGTTATTCTCTCCATCTTTCAATATTTTTTCATTTAGTTTTTTTTTTTTTTGATTATAAATTGCTTCAAATCAACAAACCGATCTGTAAAAAAAATAAAATAACGATTAAAGTACGAGTCTAATAATGTTTTTAACAAGAAGCGAGTACGATCGAGGAGTCAACACGTTTTCGCCCGAGGGCCGTTTGTTCCAGGTCGAGTACGCCATCGAAGCGATCAAGCTCGGTTCCATTGCAATTGGCGTGAAGACACCGCACGGCGTCGTTCTCGGCGTCGAGAAGAGGATAACTAGCAGCCTGCTGATCGGCAGCTCGATCGAAAAAATCCTCGAAATCGACACGCATATCGGCTGCGCTATGAGCGGGCTTACCGCAGACAGTCGCACGATCATCGAACATGCCAGAGTCGAGGCGCAGAACCATACCTTCGTGTACGACGAGCAAGTGCCTGTTGAAAGTCTTGCCCAGTCCGTGTGCGACCTTGCGTTACGGTTCGGCGAAGGTGCTCATGGCGAAGAATCTATTATGGTAACTTACCGCCTCCCCCTATTTATAGCACACGTTCTTCACATATACTCACCTAATTTTTTTTTTTTTATTTTCCTGGATTTATAGAGTAGGCCATTTGGGGTTTCGCTGCTAGTTGCTGGCTGCGACCACAAAGGCCCACAACTTTACTACACCGATCCATCAGGCTCATTGGTTCATTACGAAGCTAAAGCTATAGGCGCAGGTTCCGAGGGCGCCCAAATTGAGCTCCAAAAGTCCTTCTACAAAGTAAATTTTACCCATGCCCCTACTACTATATTTTGTATAAACCCTTTATCTTACCAATTTAATCTTGTTTTTTTTTTTTTTTTGCAAGTCGATGACTTTGGAAGAGGCTGAAGTTTTGGTTCTCAAGGTCCTCAAACAAGTCATGGAAGAAAAACTCACAAGCTCCAACATTCAGCTCGCTAAAGTTACGCCATCTTCTGGATACCAGATCCACACCAACGACGAACTCGCTGCCATTATTGCCCGTTTAGACGAACAAGAATAAACGAAAATATCTCTTCTCCTCCCCCCCCCCCTTTCTCTCCCTCCATCATTATTTTTTTTTCCCACTTGTAAAAAAAAAAAAAAAAATTAAAACCTTAATTGGAATTCTACCTTATTTTCCTACTACGCATAAATCGAAAAATAAAAATTCATAAGCTAAAAATATCAATTAAAGTACAACTCCTTTTTTTTTTTATTACAAGAATTATATATTTTTACATTATTAAAAGCATCTTTTTGATTTAAAACTTTGCGAATTAAAAGTATATTCAAAAGTATTTGGACACAAGAAACGCAGAAATCAAAGAAAACAATGCGCAAACTCTGAGAATCCACCCAATCGGTACAATACCGCTAATCAGCTCATCAACACTGCCGTCGCCGCCGCCATGCCCGCCGCCGCTCGATACACCCTTCCTGCTATCGTAGAAATGGAAAAATACAGCGATTGCTAGCGACGCCAATATCTGCGGAAAAACCACCGAGATGTTATGAATGCCCAGAATCGTTCCCACATTCAAACCATGCTCTGCCCCATCCTCGGCACTGTCGCCCATAGCCGCCTCATCCGCATCTTTAGCTGCTGCAGCCGGAGTTGTCGGTACTGCTTCTAACCCGCCATACTGAATGCCGATGGAATACCTACCCGTCTCGCCGCTGTTTGCGCAATTAGGCTCTCGCAATGCGCTCGTGTCCGTGCACCTGTGAATGCACGAACTGCCAGATCTAATAATGCTATTCTGCTCGTCACCGCTGCGTCTGGGCTTCACGCTGCCACCACCACCACCACCACCACCGCCGCCGATCTCGCGCCTGGCTCCTAGCTGAGACAGCGACTCGCCAATGATCGCATACGGTACCCAGCACGTCACCGCCCACGAAATCCCCCCAAGCATGAACACAATCACCGATGCCGCATAGCTGCGCGCCGCGACTAGCGTCATCATCATCAGGAAGGGGTACAGCAAACACGACAGCATCCAGATCCGCGGAACTGTCAGCCCTGCCTTCAAGCTACGTAGCCGCATAGCCAGCGGTCCAAGAACCCTCTGCCTCGCTTCTATTCATCAAAGCGACATAAAAAAAAAAGTGGAAATAGATTTGATTCATGCTAAAAACATTCCTTATATGACATATACACAAAATTCTATCTATCTATTACTTTACTCATCACTTATATATATATAGATTACCTTTCAGATACCTGCCAACGCTGCATCCCGCTCGCCTACTTTGCTGCGGCGCTTCGCATTCTTCCCTGAACTCATCGCAGGTCTCGCCAAACAGCTCGCTCGTTTTCCGAATACTCCCTGAACTTTTTGCTCCACCACCACCACCACCACCAATTTCGGGCTTGCTCGCTATAAACGCGGCAGAAAAAACTAGCGCGACTATACTGTTATAAAACATCGCCTTTGACCCCGCCCGGATCGCATCGTCTCGGTTCACTTTCTCCCCCGCGTGCTGGCAATATATCCCCGCAATGTACGAGCTGCTATAAAAGAAAAACGGAAACCATCCCACCCAAATACACAACTGCACTTTACAAACGTTCCTCACCACCGCCGGAATCGTCCTCGCCGCCCTTATAAATCCCCCTACTTTAGTTGCAAAACTTCCCCCCATCCTCCTATTTTTTTTATTTTTTTTTTTAAAAAAATCCATTACGTATTCTTTTTTTTATTTAATATCAGTAGTTTAAATCCGCCCAGCACATAAACACATCCACCCAACAGTTTTTTCTAAACTAGATACATAAAAAATGGCTTACACTGTACACAATGGCGTCTCCTTGATCGCTATACATGTCGTCGATACCGTGGCCGTTAGTATAACTATGCTTATAATTATGTATAGCTTCATCTGCGTCAGCCCCAATTTTTCAGCATGGCTGGAAAAATCATAGAACCCACTTGCCAAAATAAAATTGAAAAAAAAAATATCATTATACACAATTAATTAGCATTTACCAAACATATACATTTTATAAATATAAACTTCACCCTTCCTCAATATAATTAGTATAGTTCAAACCCCCCCCCCCCCTCCATCAAAATATTTAACTCTTTTTTTCGGATATTCGACAGAATTTCTTTAAACAATAAATAATATATATGGCTTACATCAGGAATCCTAGGACATTTCCCGCTCCGATCATACACGAACACCAGGCTGATCCGCTAACTTGCATATCCTTCGGAATTGTATCAACCATCAGTGCCCTAATACATGCCATAGCTATTATACCAAAAAAAAAAAAAAAAAAGAACATACATTTAATAAGCACACACAATGTTAAAAAAATATTTCCACAATCAATCAACCCGATTGTATATACTGCATAAAATGCTAAAAAAACTAAACAAGTATACAAAATAGCTTAGTGATTGATATTTTCTTCATAGCGAACAAACGAAAAAGAATACAAGGGATTAAAATATAGAGGCAAGGGTAAGAGAGTAAGAACTTACATCCATTGATCCCAAAGTCAAGCAAGAAAAATCCGACCATGGCGAATATCCCTGCAAGGTTGTTAACCCTGCCATCAGTTCTCCCTAACGACCCTTTTGACATTCCATCAATAAGCTGCGCCAGTTCTTTAGCCCATCCGATAGCCACAAGACTCAGCACCGTCATCGCCGCTGTACCGACTATATACGGCCTCCGCTTCCCGTACCTTGACCTGCAATTATCGCTCAGCCCACCTATAACTGGTTGCATCAACAACCCTTTTTTTTTATATATATGGCAATAAAATAGTTAATGTTAGCTTAAAAGCCTTAAATCCGCTTTATCCACAAAAAATGATATACAGCATCTTGATTTTGCTGCGTTTTAGCAGCTACTTGATTTTTTTGATTTTTTTACTCGCCTTATCATCCACAATAAATATCTTGCATCAGAAAACATCGTTAATATCGGATATATATAAAAAAAAGAATGCGGCTCTACTAACCTGATATCGGTCCTGCTAGCCATACCATGGTAACTGCCGTTTTTGTTAGCCCGAAACTAAGCAAGTATGGTGTTCCGTAACCCATTTCGATCGTCCATATTATTTGGATCCTAAATAAATTATTTACAAAACTAATCTGTTAGATCTGATATAAATTTATAAATTGCATGTGTACTGATTTTGACTAAAATTTTAATACACCCACCCCCTTCCTCCTCCTCCTCCACATCAAAGCAAATACTTATACATCATTAATTTTTATAAAGATAAAAAAGAGTAATATAGCACAAATATGTAGATTTAAAGGCCCAGTTTTACCAAGAACACAAAAAAATTTTAATTTTAATATTTTTATCGCGATACCAATTTTACATTAGTTTGGTGGGGATGAGGAGGGGAGCAAACAAGAAATTACAAGTAAAATCAATTCAAAAAAAAAAAAACAAGCAAATAAAAACTATATGTTGCGCATTTAGGAAAATATTCAAGTAGTATAAATAATTTATTTTAAAGAAATGAAAGGTTTTTAATGATTACCCGAACAGACTGATGGTTAAGCAGAGCAGTGTCGTCCACCTGCGCTCGAATTTCAAGGCGCCACTACAGTTTCTGCTATTAATGCCTTCGAGCTGACTCATCATGGGCTTTTTGAATAGTAAAATGATGATATATAATATCTCGAATTGGAGTTTTTATTTACTGCAAAATAAACGATCTTTTTTTTTTCTCGATCGAAGGTATAAAATTTATAAACAATTGTTTATATAATCAGAGATTTAAAAAAAAAAGTTTGTATTGATAAAAGGATTACTGGAAACTGTTTTTATAATACGAGATGGTATAAGTAACTGGAAATTATGTGTGGTATATACCTTCTCTACTACGAAAATGAATAAATAGAGTAGAAAATCAATGTTCTCTGATTATTAATTATACACTAATATACTTTAATAACTTATGCTTATGAAAAATAAAATACACGCAACAAAACTACTCTTTAAAAAGCTTTAGAAAACGATATTTATAATCCTTTTAAAATGTATTTTTTAACATTAAAAAAAGTGTCTGTGCTTCGATTATTTATATAGTTTGTAAATTCCATTTTTTTCTACTTTTAAATCTCGCATACATAAATGCGATATGGTATAAATCTGCACAAACTTCCATCATTAATATTGTGCTTGTAGAGCTCATTTCTTTCATCTGCGGCTAATCTGTAGTGCCCTCCTCTCTATCCTCTTAAATTGTAATGAGAAAAAAAAACCTGAAATAATACGCAGAAAGTAAAAGTAAATGTGCGCTGGTAATTATTGGCTTTAAAATATAGTTATGACGTCAATTTTTTATCCTTTTCTTTCTTGCCAAAAACTACCATCAACCAAAAAAAAAAAAAAATTATTTGTACAAGATAAAATCAAGTTTTCTCTCACTTTTTTTTTCATAAGAAAAATGCTATTTACCTGTGATTTCTTGTTTGTTTAGGTATCAGAAAAACAAAAAGAATATCCTCCCATATATTAAAACCAGTACGAATGCACGATTGCTTTTCTTTCTGATAAACTGGAAATTATTAGGTGCAGAAAACTCATTTGAATTTTTTTTTTTTGAGAAAAGCTGCATGCATCTTTTTCTGTATCAAAAATCGTCTATATTCTATTTGGATATTTTAAATATATCGTGCAGAATTTTTAAAATATGATACATTTGCTGAGTTTGTATACATTATAGATTGTTTTTTTTTTAATTGAACAAGATTTTTTTTTGACTTTGTAGATTAATGCATCTTTTTTTTAGAGAGATTTTATTAAGCATAATTTAATCGAGTACCAAAACTATTAAAAAATATTTAAAAAAATTAATAAAAATATTTAAAAAATTAAAAAAAAATTAATAAAAAAATTTAAAAAATTAAAAAAATATTAAAAAAACTATTTTTCAACCGACCCTTTTCCGCTGCTCTAGCAACTCTATATCCATTGGACATTGGTTCAAGGTGGATTAATGCACCTTTGTTGATGTTTTAAACGCTAATAATTAATTATACGTTTCTGATACTGATTAAATTAAACACACTACATTGTAATATACCTTTTACAACAAAATATATATGTGTGTATAAATAAGATTAAGGCTTAGGTTTTGGATTAGATTAAAGCAAACGAGTTTTTCTTTTTTTTATAATAAAATGTATATATGTAAGCAAATGGAAAAGAAAATTAAAGGTATCACATTTAGCAGCTATGAAAATATATCCAATTAAATATAATTCAAAACCTCTCTATTATTTGAAATGAGTTGATTTTATGGATTGTTTTTCGTATCAATGATTTATACTTGCGAAATAATTATACTTTAATGTAAAATGGGTATTTATAAAGATTCCATAAAATCATGTTTATTATGAAAATTTCAAGAAATTAAAATTAACTAGAATTAAATAAAACTATATACAAGTAGGTGTGGCAATTCTAAACCTAACAGATAGAATTTGTATAATTTATGAGTGTTAAAACGATGAATTAAATAATGTTATTGTACAACTGTTCGGGCCATTAAGAACCCTTTATATCGTTTCGTTTCGTATTTTTTTTATTAGTAAGGAAGTGGCAATATTTTCGGGATATTAGGACTAGTTCACGTTATGTTTTTTATCCCGAATTATAATGATCGTGCTGGGATCGATTGTGTTATAATCGTGATTATTATGAATATAAATTTCAGACCAAAAAATAATGGGTTAAAGGACGGTAGTGTGAGGTAAAAAAAATTTTTTTTCATAAATATAAGAATTCTAATATGAACATTAAATAGTGCTTATTATTTAAAAGAAATTGAATATGGTTTTATATCCCATTTAGAATATTAAGCTAAATTAAAAATCAAAAAAATCAAAGTCAAGTTGGGAAAAAAATGATGATAGCTATAAGAATTAGGCGTCCTACTTATATTATCTATACACTTTTTCCATGGTCTTTGTGTTTAAAGAATATCTGTTTTTAAAGATAGGTGCAAGTACCTGATGCGACTTTTTTGTTGCTATTTTTTTTTGTTTTTTTATTAGTTTGACCATTTTAAATGTTGGGATGTATATTTAAGTAAATAGTCTTGTTTAATAGACGATCAATATGAATATTATTTTTACAAGTATTATAGAAAGCTAATTATTTCTTTTTTTCTAGATGGTGTATATATATATACTTGAAATATTTAATAAAGGCGTCACAATTGCTTCTTTTTTTTTTTTTCAGAGGGGAGAAGAATGGGCTTGATGGCTGTATGACAATATGGAGAGGTATGCAACTTGATGGAAATATAAACGTAAAATATATATATATATATAAAAAGTTCTTTTTTCTTTCAAAATAGCAGGTCGAGGTTAACGAGATCGTATGATTGAGTTATCGAGAGGAACAGGTCAGCGACGGGTTTGCTGACGCAGTGGCCGAAACGAGCCTCGCCATCGCTGCCGCCCATCTGCTTGCTATCAGCAGCACCAGAAGCTTGGTCAGCCAATGCAGAAGGTACGCTGTCCTGGTCCTGGTTCTTGTTCTTGTTCTGGACCTGATCGAACGCCGCGCCGTCGCTGATCACCAAGACCATTACCACATCAACGCTGAATTCGGGTATTCTGACCGTTGCGATAAGGACCGTCCGTTCGTCCATCTGATTTTCGCGCGCCGTTTCTTCATAGCTCGGCGGTGGCGGCATGTCGTCACCGTTACTCATCGGCGTTCCGACAAGCCCGGCTTTCGCAAGAATCCCGATATGCCTGTTGACCGGCTCGTAGTACTTGCCAATAACGTAATGGCCGCTCGCTGAAGCTCTACGTTTTTTTTTTTTTATATGTATTATTAATAGAATTTTTTTTTTTGTTAAAAAAAAAATAATAATTGTTGGTTTTTGTGGCAAGGAAAGAATAGTTTGTCTTACGGAAAGTTTGGGAATTGATCGTCGGTTAATGCACCAGCCTCGAGGATACAGCAGTTATCGACGCCTTTTTCAGAAACGATTTCATTGAAATAATGTCTAGTTGTATTTTTGTAAAGTAAAGTACAATAATTTTATTTTTGGTTGAGACGAGGAATATTTTAAATTGGATAAAAAATTTATGAACA
>LSSN01004883.1:0-31219 GCA_001970855.1 Smittium culicis | reverse complement strand
ATGGTCCCATCTGCCTTGGACGAAGTGTGCTCTAGTTGGTCTGGAGAGAAGCCATTAAGAATGGTTTATTTGATCCCAACTGGCCAAAACCCAACTGGTGCCACAATGTCACTAGAAAGAAGAAGAGAATTCTACAAAGTCTGCCAAAAACATAACCTTATTATAATCGAGGACGATCCATACTACTTTATACAGTTCGCCAATGCACCTGTCTGTGATACTGTAGATGCAACTGAGCGCACATTTGCGGAGCTTCCGGGAATTGATGGGCTTGTTCCATCTCTCCTAAGCCTGGATACCGATGGCCGTGTCATTCGCCTTGACACTGTTAGTAAAATTTTGGCTCCGAATATGAGGCTAGGATGGATTACAGGCCCTGCAAATATGATAGAGAAAATTATATATCATAACGAAACGACGATATCGCAGCCCTGCGGCTTCGCGCAAGGAATTGCATCCAAGCTTTTCAATGATACTTGGGGTGTGGACGGATTATTCACGCACGTATTGAGCATTCAGAAAGAATACCTAATTAGAAGAAATGTGTTTATTACACAGCTGCAGAAATATCTAGGCAATATGGTGAAGTTCACTGTCCCAACTGGAGGCATGTTTGTTTGGATGGAGCTGAATTTGAGCCCTGAGCAGCTTTCTCAAGACGGTATCATGCAAGAAATCTTCGACAAAATGATCCAAGAAAGCGTTCTGCTAGTTCCTGGCTATATGTTCTCACCATCATCTAATCCGATATCTGTTAAAGATAAACCCTTTTTCCGGGCGGCTTTCTCTTTTGCCAGCTTGGAGGAATTTGAAGGCGCGGTTTCCAGACTCTCTAAAGTGCTTGAACACTTCGGCTTACAGAGGTAGACGCCCATTTCAACCTAGATTTGAGATGATATAGAAAACAACGCTCAGGCGACAGATTGCATTTACTTATGTCTGGAAAAAAGTATATTCAGGTTAGCTTTTTTACAATTAATAAACTACAAAGCCCTTATGCACTATATTTGCTTTCACTTATTTCAATAATAAATTTTAAGTTTTTTTGTTCATATGTTATTCTGTTTATTTTTTCCCCTGTATAAATGGGTTTCTTATTTGATTCGTTTGTACATATAATTTATATATGGCTTTATATCTAATAATTCTTCAGCTCCTGTATTCTAAATAACAACTAAAACTTGCTTATTATTGCTGCTTCATTTAGTAAGATTGATTTTTTTTTGTTTTGAAATCAGTAGTGCCAGCGAACAGATTCTAGCAATCAAAAATTTGTCGAGTATGATAACCAGGGTTGATTTCGTCAAAATTGAATAAAGTCTAAATATTATATATAATTCGGAATTTGTACTCAAACTTATATGTAAATTGATGATTATAATTCCAAATTGAGCCTGTGGGGTTTTGGGATATTAATTAAATTTAGTTTCTTAGAAAATTTTCAGCAAAATCTCCAAGTTTGAAATACTCGAATAAGTCTAAATAATGCAATTGATGCTTACTAATGGATTAAAGACAAATTTTACTATATAGTATTTTTTTTATATTTCTTGTTTCTGGAGGCAATCATGAGCGTAAAGATGGTGATTATACTTGAATTGGCTGATATTTGAATCAATCAACACAAATTTTGATAGAGTGTAAAGAGTGTACGATTTTGTAATTGATTTTAATAATTATTATAACCCACTATGAATATTTCTCAACGCAATCACAAACAATAATGCAAAATACGTATATCAAATTTCTTTCTCTGATATAAATTAATTGTCATTTCGTTCTAATCAATAAAACTTAATAATTAAATTTGTTCGTTGAGATTTTTTTAGATGACTTATAAGCTTTATAATTGTTTCACTATAAATAGGCTAATATTGAGCTGTATATAATCAAATCAATGGCGAGTATATAAAAAGACGATCGGAGCCAGTTTTTATTAAACATGCATAAATTTTGTAGCATTTTCCATTTCCAAATACACATACACATACACATATACATAAGCATACATTATTATTCGCTTGGAAATAATATCAATCTCAAAATACCATAAATAAATCCATACTTTTTGGGGTATTTATATTTTATTTTTGCTTAATCAGTGTGTGTGGAAAAGCCTTCAGTTATCTGCGAGTTTTCAAATATGTGTAGGATCGCGGTGCTTAATATGTGCGGAACAGTGACGACAGAAGTTGTAGATTGCCGGAATCTCAGAATCAAACTCTCAACATTTTATGTTGAACTCGAGGAAGGCGATGTCATAGCGTTTGAGGAGTTTAGTAAGAAAAGGAAATATCCTGAACGGAATTAACTTTGTTATTTCGACATTTATTGGTTTAAATAGATGTTTTAGTGAATAATGATTAAAAGCATAGAAATTATATACTGTATATATTAGACGTAAGAGCAGTTAATATTATAGGAAATTTCAACGTATTTCTATAGCTAATCAATTTTTTTCTCACATAGTTAAAACTATAAGTCTAATTTTTTATAATATATATATGTTTTAAAGACTTAATTTTCAAGATTCAGGAAGTTAGTGGCGAATTATCGAATTTTACTTGTAGTTTTCATAAAATCTTCATTATTATTTTAGATTTTAATTTCTAATCAATTTTTTTTTCTATTTTTCAAAATAATTATAGTTTATATCTGAAAGATAAATATTTAAATAATTCTTATTATATACTTTAATACATTAATAATAATAAATTCAAGTCAAATCACTATTCATTATTCATTTATTTTACCTAAAAAACGTTGAATAAAGGTATAATAAAATTCATATTATCGTTTTCTATAATACATTCTTAACCCTTTCCCGTCCAACACACTTTAAAAATATATATTAATTGATTCGTTTATGTTAATTAGATTTTTTTTTGCTTTTATTTTGCATTATACCAATATTCATAAAGCCTCCGAATTAAAGTATTTTTATTGAATACAGTTGACAATATCTTGTGGGTCAAAAATAGTCTACCGCCCGGGAAAGGGTTAAAATATTAATATTTATTTATCTATTGTTTTATTACTTTATTACTTTATTTTTTAAAAAAAATATGCGCCCAGTAAATTCAAAAATCCTGATTTTCATAAATTCAATTTAAAATTAATTTATTCGCTCTATTTTACTGATTAACGGCTTTATCCTCTTGATTTCAAGAGATTCCATATAAATAATATTCAATAATAAGCACCTCAAACCTCTCTTGTGGTTATAAATCCTTGGGTAAGTTATAAAACTTTATTTAATAAAATTAAATATCATCGAGTACTTTTCTGATTCCAATACATAGAATTGTTTTTTGAAAGTATTCGAGAAAACTGACAAATTTCACACAAAAAAAAATTTTTATACCCGCCTATAAAATATCAGTACTCATAAAATAATAATAATTCCAATATAGAAAACCATTTAGTTAAATGGAAATAATCGTTAAATTTGACTTCAAAAGTCATAAAAATAACCAGAAATTGAAAATAAATTATTTGAAGAGGATAATAAGAGGAGTAAAAAATTAGTAATAATAGATAAAGAAAAATAAAATCAGACTTCTTTCTCTTTATTAGCAAAAAGTAAAAAAAAAACTGACCAATAAAATTAAATAAAATTTTAAAGTATATTTCCTTGAAAAACGAAAGCAAAAAATTGATACTACAAATAAAAGTATCCAAAATGAACAAATCCCAAGTTGGGCTCACTTAGTTGGCTCAAGAATTAAACTCACTGATAAAAATAAATTAAGAAAAAATAGTTCGTTACCAGTATTACTTTTTAATGAGGTAGCAAGTAATAATCCTATAAAAAGGAAAACAGCGCGCCTGAGTGACACTTTCCTAAATTTAGCATATATATAAGAGAAATTGATCAAAATATTGAAGATTTTGTAGAAAATATACATACTAAATTTGGAGAAATCCAAACATGCTCTTAAATTGACAACCGAAGGAAAAAAATTTTTAAATTCATATACAGTATTGATCTCTTAAGTGTTATAATAAATAAATGAACCTATAAAGAGGGGGAAAAAAGAAATATTGTAGGCCAAAAAATACTTATTGGAATTTAAAAACATAATTCTGCCATCATATAAATGCTTAAGCATCTGGGAAGTAGCCAAAAAAGTGGTTGGATAAATTTCAAAAATAGGGTAAGTTATTGATATTACTGCCCTGAATTTTAATAATACTATTGATTTTCCGTCTAAAAGCATCAAAATTGCTTTAAAAACAAATAATGATGACCAATTTTCTTCCCCATAGGAGATAATGGACTTTTAGGTTTTGTTATTTTGGGATAAATCCAAACCAATCTACACTAATTAAAAAAAAGACGAACACAGTAAATAAAAATGTGAATGTTTAAAAGGTAAAATCAAAAAAAAAAAATTAATAAATTAGGGTATCTATCCCAAAAAATCCAAAAAAAAATTTTTATTCAAGAAATAATTATAGAAAATATAGAGAATAAAGAAGAGTTTACTGTAGCTGTAATAAAAGTAATGTTAAAAGCGTTTATGTTTTATTTTTGGGCGATGATTCAAAATTTGGTGGAAATTTTCCATGAACAGCCACATGTTATGCAGATACACTCTAGAAATTTATGAAACAGTATGGAATACAATGAAACATCATAGAACATCAAAGAATATCATGGAAACTTATTGAGAATTTTGAAATACAATTCAATGTTATGTAATGTTATCCATAAATTATTTCCTGTCGTTTCAAGAGCCTTCTAGAACATTTCATAATATTCCGCAAGCTATTATCTGAAAATTATTATTGCTTTTATGATTATCTGAATTTAATAATATTACTTAGATTTTTCTTCAAAAGATTAAAGGGTAACCTTTTTCCATCTTTCAGTATAATCTAAGTGTATTATTTAATTTATAATATTTATCCCACTAAATATATATTATACCTATAACATTAAATAAATAACACTATATTAGTCTTAGTCTTAGTCTTATTCTCAGTTTCAGCCCAACCTTACCTTGTCTTTACTCTTTCCTTCGTGCCTAACACCACAGAATCAGAATTTATATAAACGTAATCGATAAAAAATCGAAAAAAACAAAAAAAAAAAATTAAAGAATATAGAAAAAAGCTTATCTGATATATCAATATGTAAGGGATCAAGCTAATTTAATTTTAAATTATATAAAAATAATAAAAATATTGGAATTGGAAAGAATAAAAGATTGAAAAGCCTAACTTTCAAAAAGTGGGAAGTTAAGCTTATTTATATGATATAAAAAATGGAATTTGGCTCTGAAATCAAATTCCAGGGGTAATGCAAATCCAATTATTATTGGACCATTACACAATGCTTCTGAATCGTAGGATAGTAATTAAATAGAAGAGATATTCACTCAATCCTAATCTTAAAAATATTCATAAAATAAAAAAAAACCAATAGAAACTTTAGAGGCACCTTCAATAATGTTCAAATAATCAATAATACGCCAAAAAAATATATAAATAACACACTTAAACCTCTAGAAACAAAGGAAATTGGGAATATAACAGAAAAAATCTCCGGAGAGAGCGAAGCGTCCACTGAACAAAAAAACTCACGTATAAAAGAAAATATCGTAGAAAAAATGTATATTGAGGAAGAAAACATTTCCAGTGAGGTAAAAATAAAACTAAACTAATTTTAAAATTTTTTTTGAAAATTAACAATAGTAATAATAAAAATAACAAAGTTCAACGTGAAAGGAATATCCTGTAATAAGAAAAAGAGTAGGTTTTTTACATAATTTAAACTAAGTAATAAAATCGGAAATATTCTATTACAAGAAATAAATATCAAGATCGTTGACATGTATTTTTGGCCCATTTAATAGAACTAAAAATTATAATTGTCAAAATAGACTGCCGCAATTATTAATAGCGATAATTAATATATAATTAACTAAAAAAAACTTCAATGAAGGCAGAATTAACTTCACCCTAATTGAAGGAGGAAAAAAACATAAAAATTGTAAATTTATACCTAACAATCCAAAAAAAAATAAAAAAGGGTATTGATAGAATATATTGCAGAAAATTTATTTCCAAATAAAAAATATGTGAAGAACTAATAATAATGGGGGATATGAATATGGTCTAAGGTGAACAATAAGGTAGGTATCCTCAAAAAATCATAGAAACAAGAGAATAGGCAAATTTAGAGAAACTCAAAAAGTCCCTAAACCTAAAATATTTAATAATCGAATTAAAAAAACACGAAGCCATATACAAATTGTAAGAATATTCTCATAGGTATAAATCCAGTATAGATCATGTTTTTTAACAAAAGGATCTACAAATAATTTTTCGATTACTAATTTTCCCAACATAATTCTCAAAAATTAAATGCTTAAGTTTTAGAATTAACTATCATCCGATATAAAATAAGAGTACAAGAAATTAGAAGCTAAATGAAAAATCATTGGAAAAAAATAGAGCCTCAATTGAATTTAATAATGCACTAAAAAAAATTACAAAAAACTTATTTATTGGAATAATGTATAAAAAAAATTCAAAATTATTTACATAAATATGGATAAGTTCATTCTACAAACATGTTAATCAAATCATATGCAAAAAAAATTTTAAATATTATAAGTTATTAGTGAGGAATAATTTAAGAAAAAAATCTATCAATATGTGGAGAAAAGAAATAATATCCAATAAAAATAAAATAGCTGATATTAAAAAAGAATTTCTAAACATATTATTTTAAGATATGGAGTCAATTGGGTAGATAAAAATTAAAATTCAAACGAATATTTTATTGGATTTTTATAACCGAAAGAAAAAAAAATAAATTGACCAATCAATTGATTAAAATAGCGACGTGAAATCTGATAAAGAAGATGTCAAGAATATCTGTGATATATCCTACTGCAAATTATTTGAAAATGGTGAAATGCGCATTAATAAACAATGATTTTTTACTGAGGCTAATTTAAAATATAATATAAACAGCTGAGTCTACATATTTAAATTACAATATAAACTATAAATAATAGGCAAGGCTGATAGAATATTCACTCAATAATAAATCTCCAGGCTCTGATGGGTTGATTTTTGAGCATTATTACAAGAATATTGAGACAATCGCCAAAAATTTAAATATTATTTTTATTAGTGAAAGAGAAATGCTATATTGAAATGATTTGAGTGGCGGCACAATCATAAAATTAATTCCAAAAAAAAAGGTGACTTATAGAATCTAAATAAATATACACTGGTAACATTATCTAACGCAGATAAAAAAATGTGTAGATATTTTTTAACTAAAAATTTGAAAAATCTAATCGAAAGATTGATAAACAAATTCTGACCAGGCTTCATAAAAAAAAATAAGATTTTTTCTCAACATACTCTCCAAAAGCTTGCTAATTGAAAAATAGCTCAATTAATCAAAACAATATTAATAGATATTTACTAATATTAGACCAAGAAATTACCTAAAATAGAGTTGATTATGCCTATTTATTTAAATTCATACATAAATTTGGGATAAAATAAATATTTATCAATAGAATAAGATCCCTATAGTAAAACGCAAAAATATTGGTAAAAATAAATGTTCAATTAACTCGCCAAATAAAAATATATCAAGACCTTAAACTAGGGGATCCACTAACCCAATACTATATAATACATAATAGAAGCACTTTTGATTATACTAAATGCAAAAATAAATGGAATAAACTCAGCTAATAACAGGTTTAAATTTTTGGTCTACGCAGATGATTTTCTGATAGGTATAGAAAATAAAAGAGATTTAAATGTAGCGGATGAAACGCTTAAATCGCATTTGCTTGCGTAAAATCCAAAAATATATGGAGGAAAAGCAATATATGATAAAATTGGACCACCAAGAGATAATTGAGTGGAAAATAAATTCATTTATTACATTGAAACTTTTAAATATCTGGATAAATTATTTATATTAAATAGAATATATATAAAAGAAACACTAGATTCGTTGATAAATAATACATCAAATAAAATGGAAAATACTAGTGGTTATTTGATTTTTTAATCTCAAAGTTTTTGTTTTTTGTACATAAATCCTTTTTGATAAAGCCTTTTTATTTTTCGTTAAAAATAATTTAACAAATTTATATAATTTTTCAGAAAATTTCAAATAAAAGTATATTCAAATGAATTAGATAAAATGAATAGTGAGTTGAGGTCCTTGAATGTGGAACCCAATTCAAGAACTATGTTTTTAAAATTTTATTCAGAATTAATTAACAATAAATATAAATTATGGAAAATCTAGCGATAGAAAACCGAAAATTATTATCCGAAATACATACTGAAAATGGTAACAATTGATCTGCTCATTGAGAAAAATAAAATAAGAATATTAATAATTTTCCTCCTAATTGAAAAGCAGCTTTCAAAATAGCAAATAAAGCCTTTGAAATTAATACTACTAATTTTATAAATCAGTAGTTTGATAATATTAATAACCTAAGCATAAATAAAATAAAAGTGTTGTTAGATAAAAAAATATCTAAAAAACCCTCAAATGTCTATTAAAAAAATAAGTATCGAACTTCGGAGAACTCAAAAGTAAATCCGAGTTTATTTGGGAATATAAGTTAGAACAAAAATACATTTTGAATATAAATATCAATTCTATAACTATAAAAATAAATCCAATAAAGAAATTTAATGTGTTTGATATAGTATATACGCCAAGATTTTTATGTCGAAAATCTATTGTTCCGATTAATAGTAAGCAAATAGTAGAATTGAGAAACTCTAAAGAACTAAAACCAATAGATATAGAATTCATAAAAGAACTGTTATTTCAACCGAAAATGAAATACATATGCAAATAATCAAATACGAAACCCGTTTTAAATATGATAAAATTCATAGAGTTGATCTAGTGCATACATTTACTAGTCATTTGTATTTTCTCATCCATAGTGCATTAATCACTGGCGAAAAAAATTATAATAATGAATTGGGATCAATTTTACTAATCGCAAGAATTTAAGAACTGCAAATCAAGAAAAAAAATATAGTCGAATTTATTTCAACTGTATAAGTAAAATAAAATTCTGTAAGCTTATTCACCAGTTTTAAATAGTAGTTCTACTATTGATACTGTATTAACCATTAGAATGACTTGGATATAATTTTAGAATTTTTAAAGCAATTCAAAGCCACGATCCGTAATATAGAGATTCTGTATGACCTAGCAATTGGAACATTTACAGAGCCAAAACAGAAGCTGCATTAGCATACACTATTTTATCAGCATAAAGTATTCTCTTTAGCTGGAACAATGAGATACAAGAAAAAAGTTACCAGAGATTCTAAACACCCCAAGAAAAGAGATATGCGTAAAAAAATAAAAAAAATTGGTTTTCTATTGAGCAAATTCAGGAAAATACTTTCAACTTAATTTAAAAAAGTTTCTCCCACATTATTCTCTTATTCAATTTTATACTTTTATCTATTACCTATAGCTTTTATAAAATTTTACTATTTCATTAATAAATCTAGTTATTTATAAAGAAATATAAATAAAATAACAAAAATCACCTTATAAAGAATACAGAAAAAACATTAAAAAAAAACTTTCAAATATTAAACCAATGTCACTAAAAACGTCTCATATTAAATAAATAAAGAAAATAAAATAACATAGTTATAAAAAGAACATATTTTAGTGAATAATTTGGTAAAACATAATTCAATATATAATAATAATACAAATATAAAAATATAAAAATATAACAAAGGGATAATAAATAAACTGAGCTCACAAAAAAACATAATAGAAAAGCATAATCAAGAAAATTTCCAAAAAAACCAATACGAGCAATAAATATCTTCAATCTCCAGCAAAAAAAACAAATAATCTAGTTCTACAAACTACTTAAATTTCGATAACATATAACTCAACGCACAGCAAAAAATAACTTTAATTTCAGAATAAAAATCACATCAATCTCGAGAAAATATTAATCAATCTGAGCAAACCCTCCCCCCCCATTATCTAGCATCAAATCACTATAATCACTGCAGCAAAAAGTTTCAATTTCGAAAAACAATAAGCTCAATATAAAGCGAAAATTATCACAAATTACAAGCTGAAAATTACTTCAATCTCATAATAAATCATTTCAATTCTGATAAACTTATCTCTTTAATCTCGCTTATCTAATAATTTAAATTAACAGCAATAATTAACTTTATTCTTTGCAACAATAAATCATCAATAAAGAGCAATATTAAATACTAATGATAGCGTGTGTATAATTTTATCATCAAAATAATTTCATAATATGTCCTTAGATATTTGAGATAATAAGCGATAAATTATATTTTCTTCAACCTATCTTGTTTAATTTATCAATAACATCGCGACTAAATTTATCATATATCACATACAACCTCAAATAAATTTTTCAATTATTTTTCTCCAATAAAACAGTTTAATATTTTACCACCAGAAATATATTTAAAATTCAATCTATTTTTATAATCACATTTTCTAGCTATTTAAATTCATTTATTTTTACTTAATATACTGTTTCATACTAAAATTTAGAGAATCAAAAAATTATCATTTACATACAGCTAAATAATAATCATAGAAATCAAACAGCTATAAGCTACATAAATTATGTGCACCAATAATCATCTTAGAAATCGAGCTAAAAAATTAAACACTAGCTTGGTCTTAAAATATCAGCAACAATGACGAGCTTCAATTAACATAATCAATATCGATCAACAATATAAAAATTTTGAAATCTATTTCAAATATAAGCATTATTACGATAAAAAAAATTAAATTCAATAGCGATAAACTGTAAATACCTAAAAATACAGAAAAAAATATACAAATAATACGAGCATCAAAAAAAAATTCAATAAAGAGATTCAAATTTAAACAATTATAACGATAGGAAAAAATATTCCTCAAATAAGAGCAACAAAAATATATTAAATGTGGATATTAAAATGATTCATCTAAAATGGGCGCTAAAATAAGCTTTAAAATAGCTCGTCAAAATTTTCACCATATTATATATTCAAATCATAATTCTTAATCGTTAGTCAAAAAATTAAAATAGTAAATTGGTTCATATGCAGCTTTAAAATCTAGCATCAATATAATGATATCTATAACGGATCTCAAATACTTAAAAATTCAAGTTATTTTCAGTAAATATCTACTAACTGTATCCAATACAATTTTATCTATAAATATATCATCATTAATGAACATAATACCTTACGTATATAATATCGCTTGATAATATTTTCTATTTTTGATCTTATAATGCCTAAATCAAATTAAAAACTCCAACATTCTACTTTAGAATTTAGAAAATTATTTTTATATATATTCTATATATTATCAAATTAATCTTCTTCATTTTAATCATCAAAAAAATAAATTTATTCATTAATATTTTATTTAAATTCAAATTTTATATTGAATCTTTTATTTCTATTAGAAATTTTTATTTGTATCGATATGACTCGATTGTATTTTATTCCATAAATAAATCACCAAAAATCGTTAATTAGATCTCTTGATATCATATTCATCTATTTTTTTTACAAGTTCTTATGATATGTACTTTTTCTTTTCAATATCCGCAATAACCATATTTTCGTTTTTTATTCATTTATTTCCTCTTTCGCTGATGCTAAACTTTTTTTTTTTTGCTCTTTAGAAAATTTGATCTCATTGCTGCTGATTTTGGGTCTGATGAAAGGTAAAATAGATCTAAACCATTAATATTCCAATAATCGTGTATTTTATATTTAACAGAAACCTTTTATTTTTTATATAGCCAAAAGATTCAATGGTTTTAATTTTTCTTGCTACATAAATGTTCTTGGATCAATAACCAAACTCAAACGGTAAATTGCATCAACGTTTTTTTAATAACCGTAAATAAGTCCGTATATTTTTATTCCTGAAGAATGCTAAACCTCTACCTCATTTGACTTGTTGAAATTATATTCCTTCAATTTGATTCCATATTTATATAATTTTAAAGATATCAGCCCATTCATTTTACTATATTCATCCTTTTTTAATTGAACATTTAATTTAATTTTCAAATAAATAGATAATCAATCATTAAATAAGACTCCAGCCTTGTATAAAATATCCAGGCGTTAATAGATTCTGAAATATTTGAAATTAAATGTCCAAATTTCGCCGTTTTAATGAATGGCCTAGCATAGAATTCATGTGGAATTTCTATGAGATAATTATAAACTAAGTATTTTTTGAGCTCAAATTCTTCATACAGCTTATAAACTCTGATATATTCGCTAATTTAGCTGCAAAAAAAGCTATACCGTTTGAGTCTATGTTTTACATTGATTTAATATTCTTTTCTAAATGCTACGCGTGGTAGATATGTTTGACTTCTAGGATATTGATCTCAAATTCTTTTAAAAGCTCCTTCAGTCTATCACTTATTATCTCCAAATTATCAACTTTATTTAATTCTAAAGCCAAAGATAAATTTTTTGTGAAGATAACCCAATATTTATGATTTTCTGTTAGTACTACAGCAATTTTCAATCGTAATATAATGCCATCTACATCTATTCCTGTAGCTACTAGAATCATTATTTATAGCAATTATTGGTATGGTATCCTTCAATTCAAATTAAAGGAAATGTTTTATGAAATTTATATTTGATTAAATAGAGGCCAGTAATTGAAAAATCATAAATTTCGTTTTGAAATTTGATTTTGGTTTCGGTTCCAGGATTATTTGTATTAAGCCAATATAAATAAGGGAAAATATATAATAAGGTGGTTTAATGAAGATTAAATAGCCATTAAAGATCGTTAAAAGTGTTATATATGGTAATTTATTTATGTTCCGAGACATATTAAGAGCCAGTTTTATTATACTATCTCATTATTTTTAATCATATAGTTGAAGTTTCAGCTACTGCAGCTGAGTTCTTCGGGGTTCTTGTAATTTTTTTGAGGGCTGACATGACTTTGGCTTTATTTTAAGTAATTTTGCTTATGTAATTTATTTTTAATTAGATTTATAGTTTTGATTTGGTAAGCGTAGGCTGATGTATTTTTTTATCTATAAAGCTGATGCAAAAAATTAAAGAGAAAAAATAACTAAATTTATAATAAGATTAGTATGAAAACTCTTTTTCTCGGTAGAGAAAAAAATTATATTCCCAAAAATTTTCGATGTCCTTCTTGTTTTATCAATTTTCCTGTCTTTATATAAGGTTTATTTCTGAGCGTTATGTATTACAAATTTATCTTGTGATTTTATTGTAAAGTTTAAATTGCTAAATGCTAAAGAAAAATTACCGAATTGATCAAGTTTTTGAAAGTTTTTAAATGACACAATTACGTGTTAAGTTGTCACTATTGCTTTTTTTTTAAAAAAATTTGAATTTAGACAGGAAAATTTTAAAGTAAAGAGTATGAATGATAGCGTAATTTATGAGAAATGCTAATCACTACTTCATAAATATCAGAGTATTATGTAGTAATATTTCATACAATTAAGATATGTGATATATTGGGCAAATTTTAGCGCAGAAGTGGTTAGAATACTTAGTCAAATAAAATACAGAGTTTTTTTAGCTTCCAATATGATATTTTATTGTCACAATATTTTTATTTGCTTATATCTGAATCTCGAGAATTATCTCTAGTTGAAATATAATCTTTTATGAAATTTGAGGCTTTAATATATCAGAAAAAAAGTGATTTCTACTTTCCTTTAATAAATGATTAATAAATTCATATATGAAAATTATTTATCGACTCCATCAAAAATAAATAGCTCGAAAATTGTAATATCAAAAAAATAAAAAATTTTTATTCAAAGTTAAAAACTTAATCAGAAAATAAAAAAAATGATATAATAGTATTTATAGTTTAACAATCAAAATTTGGAGTAAATTTTATAATGTGGTTAAATTTTTTGATTAAAATTTGGTAAAGACTTTTATTAAGAGAATTGTTTTTGAAGTTTATATTGAAGCTATTTTATGATACTGATATAGAAATTAATTAATATAAATTTGATAATTTTTGACTGATAAATTATAATTTGTGTATATTGGCCATTTTTTTTTGTAGCTATAGTTCAAATTTCAAGTATTGAGAGGTGTTTGGCATATAGAGTTGTGATTTTGAAATTTTTATATGAATTGTGGTCGATTTTAAAACTTGAATTTTTAGTTTAATATTGGATTCGGTTTTCGATATCAAGTTTTGGCTCTAGTTTTTGATGTTTTTTACAGAATATTGATTAGTACTATATATATCAAGCAAGTTAATGAGGATTGTAATAGGTTCTCAAATTGGATTTTAATTATTGTAGCTAGGTTGATAAGGTTAGATATCATAAGAAAAATTTATTTTATAGTTTTTACACTCGTTTATGAGGATATTTATTCAATCCGTATTATTATTTTTAGTGCTCGATTTTGAGACTGGTTACTGAATTTGCTTTTTTTTATTTGTGTTTTTGAATTTCGTTGTTAACTGCATTCTTTTTTTATCAATAGTTCATAAATTTTTGCTAGCTTTAAATATATTTAAATTTATGTTTATAATTTTTTTAATGCGTTTATATGCAAGTTTTTGATAAATAGATTACGTTTTATCAATGCACAGAATTAATTTATCTGATTTCATAAGTATACTTAAATATTTACTTTTTTAATAAATAGCGTTTTTGGCGTTTGTAGCTATAAAATTTGAAACCCATTTTGTTTTTGCGGCATTTCAACTTATTTTTTTAATAAGGGTTATTTTGTTATTGGTATTGTTATTAAAATTTGAATTTTCTTATTATCTACAAAAATTAAATGATTTTGAATTTTTCTGCGTATTTTCATAGTTTTTCAAACCAATTTTATGACAATTTACATATAATTCAATGTTGTTCACAAACGGGATTTTTTTTAATTATGGGAATTATTTTTAGTATATCGGAGCTAATATTTAATACATATTATTCAATTTTTTTTGTGGTAGATTTTTAAAAATCTCTTTAAAAAAATTAAACATTAAACATTAAACATTCTATTAGATTTTATTCGTATCACTTGGAGTCAAATAGGGTATTTATTTGGTAAAAAAATATAGTTCGGTATTTGATTACTTACCATAAGAGGGATTATTCTGGGTTAATATTAATTGTTTTTCTATGTTGTTATCAAAAATTTTTTTTATTGGAGCTATAAATAATCGTAAAGCTATAACTTA
This sequence comes from Smittium culicis, assembly GCA_001970855.1. Lineage (NCBI taxonomy): Eukaryota > Fungi > Kickxellomycota > Harpellomycetes > Harpellales > Legeriomycetaceae > Smittium > Smittium culicis. The sequence goes on along the minus strand of LSSN01004883.1, from coordinate 15,948 downwards.
AAATAAGAATATTTGATGTTAAAATAATTTAATAAAGCAAAGAGTTTAAGTTTAGCTTCAAGTGTTACCCTGATCTTATTCAGCTCTTTTGGAACATATAAAAAAATAACTTAGTAAAGGAAAAAAAATAAAAATTACCTATTTGACTTTTTAGATTGTCGCGGTTTGAAGTCTACAACAACAAAATTTTTACAGAATTATTAATTTTTATTTGAAAGCCCACAGTTCTGTGTTAATTATTTTTCAAATTATTTCTGTAATTATTATTATTATTTTTATAAATTTATAGAGATATTCATCGGTTACTCTAATATCTTTACTTTAAACTATTATACTTAACACTAATTAAATAATTATAAAATAAATAATTTCAAATCTAAGTTAACAACACCCCAGATTAGACTATCATTCACGAATTAAATTGTAAAGCTTACGTTAACGTATAAAAGCTCACTTAATCTAAATACATATCTGAATGGTTGTTGTCTTAGGATATTTACACTGGCTACGCTACTCAAATAGCTAATAGTATAAAACTATTATACAGAATGATATAATTATTACTCAGCTTGATATAATAATCAATAACAGCTATTTCTCTGTTTTACAATAACCTGAGATCTTTCTAAAATAGAAACTTGAACTTGAATAAAATAATTTTATTTGAAAATCAATTAGTAAAAATTGACCAATAAAAATATGATTAAAATGAATAGGTGAGTTTAACTGTCTTTATTAATTTTAATAAATAGCAGATAGATTTTCTGCCTCTCGTAGAATATCCCATATTTGCAGTATTTGAATAGATAGTTTAGTATCCAAGTTAAATTTATTTAAACCTTAAGCTATTATCAAATAAAAATACCAATTAATTTTGAAGTAAACCTATACTTTTTATACAGCCAATTACCGTTAAATAAAATAAGCGTAATTTCAGTACCAATTATTTAGTTCAAAACTTTTAATTAAATCCCTCATAAAAAAGTAATTTAAAGGACTTTTTTTGAAGATAAGGCATATTTATGGCTGCGGACGCAAATCTACCCCTAAGACATAAGAATTTAGTGCAATTTTTGTTACACAAAAAGAAAAAAATCAATGTTTTATATTATCACTTATTACTCACACTAAGTCATTCAACAAATGTAATAACCATAAAGACTAATAATATCAATAGATTCAAGAATAAGAGTAATAATAACTAGTGTATACTAATTCACAAGGAAGCACGTATGTAACAATAAATATCGATTCAAAGATGCATCTTTATAAAAACATTGAGATATTTCCACACAATACTGTCAGGTATCTCATTCTATTTTCTTTTTTTGACTCGCTAATACTCATCTTAAAATTATGGCATTTCAAAATGCTCAAATCGACTTTTCAGTGTACTTTACCGAGCGGGCTAAACGTAGACGAATGAGCTCTCTCACAAGTCTATTCAAATATCCTAAAAACGATCCGAATCTAATTTCCATAGGCGGCGGACTACCAAGTCCTGACCTTTTCCCTTTTATAACAGTCTCTACAAACGTTGTAGAACCGGGAAACAACGCAATCAGTTTCGACGAAGGAAAAGAGAATGGTCTCGATATTACTTTAAACAGGTCTAATCAAAATGGGAGCAAGGTCGAGCCACTTAAAACTCTGTTGCAATACGCTGGCGGTAAGGGAATGTTGAGTTTGTTAGATTTCTGCAAAGCTCACATGAAATCTTTCCATTGCCCTAAGTATAAAGATTGGGATGTGGTTTCAAGTGTTGGGAATACTGATGCGCTGAACAAGGCCTTAGAGTTATTCCTCGATGAAGGCGATAGCATTCTTGTTTGCGAATGGACATACCCAGCGGCTATTCAAACCTTCCACTCTTCTGGAATTAATCGTGTTTCTGTAAAAATCGATGGTGAAGGCATGGTCCCATCTGCCTTGGACGAAGTGTGCTCTAGTTGGTCTGGAGAGAAGCCATTAAGAATGGTTTATTTGATCCCAACTGGCCAAAACCCAACTGGTGCCACAATGTCACTAGAAAGAAGAAGAGAATTCTACAAAGTCTGCCAAAAACATAACCTTATTATAATCGAGGACGATCCATACTACTTTATACAGTTCGCCAATGCACCTGTCTGTGATACTGTAGATGCAACTGAGCGCACATTTGCGGAGCTTCCGGGAATTGATGGGCTTGTTCCATCTCTCCTAAGCCTGGATACCGATGGCCGTGTCATTCGCCTTGACACTGTTAGTAAAATTTTGGCTCCGAATATGAGGCTAGGATGGATTACAGGCCCTGCAAATATGATAGAGAAAATTATATATCATAACGAAACGACGATATCGCAGCCCTGCGGCTTCGCGCAAGGAATTGCATCCAAGCTTTTCAATGATACTTGGGGTGTGGACGGATTATTCACGCACGTATTGAGCATTCAGAAAGAATACCTAATTAGAAGAAATGTGTTTATTACACAGCTGCAGAAATATCTAGGCAATATGGTGAAGTTCACTGTCCCAACTGGAGGCATGTTTGTTTGGATGGAGCTGAATTTGAGCCCTGAGCAGCTTTCTCAAGACGGTATCATGCAAGAAATCTTCGACAAAATGATCCAAGAAAGCGTTCTGCTAGTTCCTGGCTATATGTTCTCACCATCATCTAATCCGATATCTGTTAAAGATAAACCCTTTTTCCGGGCGGCTTTCTCTTTTGCCAGCTTGGAGGAATTTGAAGGCGCGGTTTCCAGACTCTCTAAAGTGCTTGAACACTTCGGCTTACAGAGGTAGACGCCCATTTCAACCTAGATTTGAGATGATATAGAAAACAACGCTCAGGCGACAGATTGCATTTACTTATGTCTGGAAAAAAGTATATTCAGGTTAGCTTTTTTACAATTAATAAACTACAAAGCCCTTATGCACTATATTTGCTTTCACTTATTTCAATAATAAATTTTAAGTTTTTTTGTTCATATGTTATTCTGTTTATTTTTTCCCCTGTATAAATGGGTTTCTTATTTGATTCGTTTGTACATATAATTTATATATGGCTTTATATCTAATAATTCTTCAGCTCCTGTATTCTAAATAACAACTAAAACTTGCTTATTATTGCTGCTTCATTTAGTAAGATTGATTTTTTTTTGTTTTGAAATCAGTAGTGCCAGCGAACAGATTCTAGCAATCAAAAATTTGTCGAGTATGATAACCAGGGTTGATTTCGTCAAAATTGAATAAAGTCTAAATATTATATATAATTCGGAATTTGTACTCAAACTTATATGTAAATTGATGATTATAATTCCAAATTGAGCCTGTGGGGTTTTGGGATATTAATTAAATTTAGTTTCTTAGAAAATTTTCAGCAAAATCTCCAAGTTTGAAATACTCGAATAAGTCTAAATAATGCAATTGATGCTTACTAATGAATTAAAGACAAATTTTACTATATAGTATTTTTTTTATATTTCTTGTTTCTGGAGGCAATCATGAGCGTAAAGACAGTGATTATACTTGAATCGGCTGATATTTGAATCAATCAACACAAATTTTGATAGAGTGTAAAGAGTGTACGATTTTGTAATTGATTTTAATAATTATTATAACCCACTAGGAATATTTCTCAACGCAATCACAAACAATAATGCAAAATACGTATATCATATTTCTTTCTCTGATATAAATTAATTGTCATTTCGTTCTAATCAATAAAACTTAATAATTAAATTTGTTCGTTGAGATTTTTTTAGATGACTTATAAGCTTTATAATAGTTTCACTATAAATAAGCTTATATTGAGCTGTATATAATCAAATCAATGGCGAGTATATAAAAAGACGATCGGAGCCTGTTTTTATTAAACATGCATAAAGTTTGTAGCATTTTCCATTTCCAAATACACATACACATATACATAAGCATACATTATTATTCGCTTGGAAATAATATCAATCTCAAAATACCATAAATAAATCCATACTTTTTGGGGTATTTATATTTTATTTTTGCTTAATCAGTGTGTGTGGAAAAGCCTTCAGTTATCTGCGAGTTTTCAAATATGTGTAGGATCGCGGTGCTTAATATGTGCGGAACAGTGACGACAGAAGTTGTAGATTGCAGGAATCTCAGATGCAAACTCTCAACATTTTATGTTGAACTCGAGGAAGGCGATGTCATAGCGTTTGAGGAGTTTAGTAAGAAAAGGAAATATCCTGAACGGAATTAACTTTGTTATTTCGACATTTATTGGTTTATATAGATGTTTTAGTGAATAATGATTAAAAGCATAGAAATTATATACTGTATATATTACACGTAAGAGCAGTTAATATTATAGGAAATTTCAACGTATTTCTATAGCTAATCAATTTTTTTCTCACATAGTTAAAACTGCATTTTTTAATTCTTTTTATTATATTTATGTTTTAATGAATAAATTTTTAAGAAGGTATTAATAGGTAATTATTGGAATCTACTTGATAATGCTCAAAAGTTTCCTTATTCTTATGGCTCTTAATTATTCATGAAATTTTTATTTTATTATATTTTGAAAATAATACCTTGTGATATCAATAGATTTTGAAATGACATTTTAATGCTAAAGTTAAAAAAGGTGAACTATTTTTGAATTAGATCACTAAAATAATTTAGTGTATCAGCATTATTAATATATTTATAAATATTAAATGAACTCTTAGTATTTCATCGAATTATTTATAATAAATTTATCTTTAAATAAAATAGATAAAATCAGGATGAAATTCCTATTTTTGGTAATTATTTTTGTAAATGTTTATAATCGAATTAATAGTTGATAAATGGTGATTTATTTTATAGATAATTACTATTTTTAATCAATAAATTTGTGATAAATGCAGAATTATCGTGATATTGATAATAAGAATACATAAAAACGATTTGATTTTAAGGTATTCACTTTATAGTCAGAAGAAAGAATACTTACTAACATTATTTATTGAATATTTCGTAAAAATAATAGTAAATTTTTACAATTTTATTCAGTGTTTTAATTAATGTGAATAAATATACTATTTTCTCTATTAGTTATATTTTTTTATGTCAAATCTTTTTTTTCTTTGTTGTTTAATTTTCATGAAATTAATTGGATTTTAATTTGAATAGTTTTTTTGGTTCTTGCAAGAAAAAAAGAATCACTTTTAATTTTATATATTTTGCTATTTATTTACTGGTTCAAATAGTAATATAAGTGGTATAAACTAATAAGAAGCCCAGAGTGAGATATGTTTTTAACGAAATTAAAAAAAAATCGAGATTTTATGGACCTGTATTTTTTTCAGAACTTTATTGAGTGTATAATGAAAATAATCGAGATAATCGGATAAAACGTAGTGTAGAGAGTGTATTTTTTATTTTGTGTTTTTATATCCCCAAAACTTTGAAATCTATTAAGATAGTTCATACCGGAGATTAAACCCAGCCCTATTTCACAGCTACTAGGCTCAGCCAATTATCAAAAAGTGTCAATATCAAATAAAATAAAATAAAGTAAAACGTTTGATTAGAAACACAAAATCTCGGATTTTGATTGCATGGAATCCAATAATTGTGTATAAAGATGGCATTGATTTATATCAAATGGGATCTTAAAGCCTCTAATCTTAAAAGAATTATAATGTTTGCATTACCTTTTGAGCATTTACTTGAAAAAATTCCCAGATATAATTCGAATTATGTATACATTTATTTTCATATATTTTTTCATTTTTATTAATCAATGTACAAATAAAGAGAATTTTTTGAATGTAAAGAATCCACATTTCGCTGGGCTTTAGTGCATGAATTTTGAGAATGAATAGGAAATAATAGATCATGATGGCTTGGTTTCTAATATTTAGAACTAAAATTTAGAATGTAATGAATGGATAATAAGGTAATATCAGTGCAATTAGATATGCTATTTTGAAACTTACGTCTTTCTAGACGATTTCCTCCGTCAATTTCAATAATAAACTGATTAGTAGATGAAATTTTATTCTTGTCACTGTTTTATATATACAAATAAAAAACAACTGATCTGTTTGTTTGACAATTTTACTTGAAAACTTTCATTTTTTGTGCATATATGGTTTACAATTACGATGCTTTATTTCATTTTTTTGATAAAGTATATAAATGCAACAAGACTCTCCTAAACCATTAGAATTATACTTCTAATTGTTATAGTCCGTGTTGATTTATAACCACATGTCAGTATCCTATTACTAATACTAAAAAATAAACAAAATTTTCAAGGAATATATAAATTATATTAAATGCGATCGTATATAGCCTTTTGTGGGGAGTCATTCCGTGATACTTGTCACTACGAAGAGAATAGCTATAATGGGAGAAAGAATTATAAGAAAGTTGATTGCTATAGCACCACATGTACCACATCTGATAGCTACAAGAGAGTAATAAATAAATTAGAAATATTTTAAAGCTTTTTCTAATACTTTAGATAAAAAAAATTATGAATTAATTTATTAAAAATGAAATTAGATTCCTGCTTCGCCTTCAGAAAAATGAGCATTAAGGTTAACTCAACTTTAGAAATAATGGTTCTTGATGAAATAAGGAAAGAGTTTCTATTTTTATTCATACGAGTATATTTTTTTGGTGGTAATAGCTGAATTCAATATATGCTAAATAGTTCATAGCTGTACGTTTTAATTTAAAATGTATTGAATCTTTCTAATTGTAAATTCTGACTCTTCTTTGTGCTTTTTTTTTTTTTTAAATCTTTCTAATTAAAAATTAAAGTGACATACGTAACATTTTTATTCGGATGGTGATTGTATGGATTTAAAAATGAATAAATTTTAGAAATTTTTTATGATTATTTAGCTAGTTGGTTTTCGCCGATATTGTTTTAAATTGTACATAGAATACACATAAATTTCTTATAGTTATATTTATTATATTTGATTTACGTATACATTGATTAAAATAAATGATGGGGGGATGAGCTTTAATTGTAATGACGCATTATTAGAATGTTCCTTCAAAAATATAAAAAATATTGTTTATCAGGATATTTTATTTATGTAATTTTTAATTTCAATTTATTGTTGAATATAAAGATATAGCAGGGGGGTTTTTTTTTATTGGTACAGAAACTCTAAATTTCGTGAGCGGCATGTTGGGTCTCTGCACACCAATTTCTCTAGCTTTTCTTTCCCGTTATCCAGCACCAGGATGTACTCGCACAGGTTACGAAATGTACTGTCTAAACTGACATTTTCAGGATACATTTTCGCTAGTTGATCGGAATGGTATTACTTTTGTAAAATCTATTAAATTTTAAGTAGTTGCTATTATTTAGCTTCCTATTGATAGAGTCTGGCAGAGCAGAAATGTGTTAAAAGTTAAAGTAAAAATGGCAATGTGAATATCAATCAGCTACGCGGTTATGATAGCGCAAATGTGTTGGGGGGGGGGGGATTGCGGCTTTTTATATACACCTTACAAATGTTGAGTAATAATAAAGTAAAAATATTTGCCTCCTCCTTTTAGTTTTATTGGAATCATTAAAGCGCATCAAAAAATCTGGAATGTGTCATCCAAGATTTATACGTCGATGTCCAAATATCGTCATTTTTCTATAAGAATTTACTCTTATTATTGAAGTAGCATTTTGCTATGAAATGCAAATCCCGATAGCTATATATTCATACACATTTACAAAGTTGCCGATTATTACTGTTTTTTATTAAAAATTAATCTAAAAAGAAATTCGACATGATTCTAGTTGCATATCACATAATATTTTCAAACTGGATAGCCTAGAAAAGTACAAAGAAGTGATTTACAATCTTTTTTATTTATTTATTTCTTCCAAAGGTAATTGCGCCTAATTATTCTGAGTCTTGATAAGCTTTGCTATTACAGTATAATTCAGAAATTACCGATTTTTTTGTCATATAGTATTAAGACTAACAAACACATTTTTGTGCGTCATCTAAAAAGTTATTCAAAATGTGTAAATTTTTCAAGGCTCAACTAATTTAGACGTAAAAAAAAAGGGGTATTTTTTGTTTTCCTTAGAAAATAAAATAAATAAATAAATAGGATGTTATAAGAAAAGATAGTTTATTCTTTGAACTCCCTTTTGGTTTCAAAAAAGTATGGACACAAAATTTGCAAAAAATTACAACTAGAATTCATCTGATCCTTTTTTATCCACCATTTCTGTGTCATTTTTCGTGATTTAAGAGTTCAAACTTTAATTTTTTTATATCTTGACTATTTTTTTTCCTTAAAAAATATACACTATATATCCGCATAAATACTGATTCGTTTAAATAAAATTTTGCGCCGTCTAAGACCATAATACTATTATTCAACTTGAAAAAGACTATCTGATGTAAAAAAATACAACTAAAAGGTTTGCACATAGCAATCTTTAAATGGAAACAAAATGTATATTCTTAATGGTTTTATTTTAATTACAAGATGCCATATATTAAAAAATAATGGTCTGGTTATAGCATTGAAAAGATAATATAAAAAACAATTCTTATTGCGAGTTTATCCAGTGTACTTGATGGAAGTCATACACGTTGGACTTTGGCAGTCTATTCTATTGACTTCGATTTTGCCTTTAACTATTTTCGAGAAATAGTTGCATCGGTTAACGAGCTTTTTTTCCTTATTTTTTTCGATACTACACATTATCTCGCTATTTCCCGTTCTTTTACTGAGATTTATGATATTCTTGGCGAATAAAGGTGAGATATTTAAAGAACAAGTATGTTAAAAGAATAAGTATGTTCAAAGAGTAAGTATGTATAAGAACAAATGTGTTAAAACAATAAGTATGTTAAAAGAATACGTACGTTAAAGAACAGGTGTGTTCAAAGAATAAGCAGTTATTAAAATGAGCTACCTAGTAAGATATTTATATTTAATAGAATTTAATGTTCAATTTTTCTATTCTGAATTTAACTCTTTAAAATGGCTAGGCTATATTTATCAAGACAACTTGAATACAGATTCAAGTGTGATGTCAAAGCATCTCTCGTTATTTTTAATGTATTTAATCGACACCCTTTTCTAAACCCAACCACTGATAATCATAGTTGATAATTTAATTGACATATTACACGCATAATTAGAATGGAAAAGACTTTTGAAAGCCTATATTCTTTAAATAAAAAACCAGACTGCTTTCTTGACACAATTTGCCTTTGCGTCGACGCTATAATTAAAATTGTGCTTTACTAGTGATTTTGTATTGCAATATTAAGGACCTCGATGTAAAAAAAGAGGTAATTTAGTAAGGATTTCTTTTTTTAAAGGGAAATAATGCGTTTAAAGATATGTAAATAACACAATAAATAAATATTTAATAATTTAATAAAATCCAAGCTACAAAGAATGCCAGTTCAATAAAATAATATCGTTTTGAAAAGCTTAAGGGTTAAATGCTTTTGTTTTCGAGGCTGGAGATGTAATCTGGCACTTTTGCTTTATTGAGCTCAGAAGGCTCGGGCTTTCCGAAAACTGTTCTGACTGGAATAACACCAGTCCATATGTTCTCTGCAACATCGGGATTTTCCAAATCTTCCTTATCATCTTTAGGCCCTCCTGTTCGCACTTTAGCCGATGCTGTTTCGATATCAATAGCAATAACGCGTGTCGTTTTCATCTCAATATCGTTTATCTCGCGACTATCTGCCCACTTCTTTCCGCCAAGGAATTGCTTATCCACGATCTCAGTCAACGCTGCTATCTTTTCATCGTGATCCTCGACTAGACGCGCCTTCCCGAAACAGCACACCGATCTATAGTTGTTCGAGTTGTGCATCGAAGATAGCGCAACTACCAGCCCATCTATTATTGAAACTGTCACACAGGCTTTAGGCGCAGGCACATCGCCATTGCCATCTCCTTGTGGGCCAGATAATGCCTTAAGCAATCTACTACTAATGTACCCATGAAGATAAATTGTTTGGCCTATTCGTCCAAAAATCATCGGAATTACGTTGGGGTACTGATCCTCCGAATCTTCGGTTTCGCTTTCTGCGCCTGAATTCTTCTGCGGCACTTTGAACCCCACATGAGCTAGCTGGCCTGCATCAAGAATTCTATTCACTGAATCATAATCGTATCTCGCGCGATCGCGTAGTCTCCTAACAAAGTTGATGTCTTTAGAGCTCTTTGGTTCGTATGTAGCCATCTGCTGAATTATTGTATGTATTAATTTTTATAGGGTGGAAGTGTGTGCCAAAAGTTATGAAAATATTTCAAGTACAAGAATTTTATTACTGTTTTTGCTTGCGCTTTACAAGCTACAAAAAATGCTTTTATATATATAATTTTTAAAATCAGGTCTGCACGTGTAGGATTAGGTACAGATAACCCCTGGCTAATTCAAGTTACAGAGCAACCCCTCCCCCATTTAATTAGTATACTTTTTAATTCTTTTCTTAAAGCCATACCCGTGTTTATTTGATTTTATATGGGTACAAAACCTAAATAAGTCACCAACTTAAAAGTGTTTCATAATGACTAATATTCTCTTTATACTTGGATACTGGTTTAAATATTCATATATCATCATATATTTGCTATAAAACTAAAATTCAGTTGCAAGAAATAAATGTTAAAATCAATCAAGCTCTTTAGAGCAAAGATTAATTTATGTTACACCTAAGAGCGAAATACCTTGCCTTGGTTTAGGGGCTTAAGTAGTGTACTTTTTATAAGTACACTATACTAAAATTTCATACAGCGTTGCACTATCCTTTGTCGGGGATAGTGAAGACAACGCCCAGCGATTCGGAAGACAGCGATTCCAGAGGAGGGCAATCTAGAAGCAGGAGGAACCGATTCGTTTAGCACAGTCTGAGACATTATCTGTGCACAAGTCCAGCGTTCGACAGCATTACGGAACTCAGCCGTTTAGCAGCTTATTGTAGGATAGCCAGGTCGATCATTCCCACGTTTGGGTAGGAGCCTATTTTTTTATCAATCCTGTTAGATGTAGCCTCTGATTAGGAGCTCAATGATCTCAACGATTTCAATTTTGTTGGTACGAGCTTAATTCCATGACTGCTTTTAACTTCAGTCATCCAGTCTACTTGAAGCAGTGCCTGGTTGGATCTTCGGTTTGTAGATTGATCCTATTTCCCTTTAGGTATGTAGCCGTTAGACTGGCAGAGGAATTTATTATTATTAGAATACTAGTTTTTTTATCCTTGCACCAACTTTACTATATTTTAAGTTTGCTTTACCGAGTATTTTCTTTTATTGTTATCGTACCAATAAAATTTCGTTATTAAAATAAAGACACTGATTTAACCAATTGAAATTATTAATTAGTTTTATCAGTTGGCCTCTGAAAGAGTTATAAGCTGATTGGCATATTGCATTAGATAATCAGAATTTTATGAACTTTTACCGATTTACACTATCGTGCGCTTCTTTCGTTTGTATTATTGAACGTGTAAGATTCTGTATTGGAAAATTATTTTCAGATTAATTTTAATTGATTTAATATTCAAAAAACGTTAATAAAATACCCTTATCTCATAAAAAGTTTAAATTTTTCTACTAGTATATTTAATTTTCAATTTTTTATTAAGCTTTTCCTGTCCTATGCCCTTTAAAAATATACTTTATTGATTGTTCCATTGTTTATCAGAAAATTTAGCTTTTACTGATATTCAAACGGGAGAATATTTTTATTTGAGATTTGGAATTTTATTCTTTTTTATTGAAAGAAGTTTGATATATTCTGCTTAACAAAAATCCTTCTACCGCTCGGAAAAAGACCAATTAATTTCAAAAAAAATAATTGAGCGGATTGATTTAGAAATAAGCAAATTATTTCATCATACCTAAAAAGTATATTTTAAATTCCGAGTTATCGCGAAGCGTCAGAATTTTTATGGTTTATATCTATTTGATATATTAATAAATAATTTGATTACACAATAGCTCTAATAATTAGCCTTCAAAGGTGTACCGTTCTTTTACCAGCTATTTCATTTGGGAAATTCTTTTGAGGTGCGGAAATTTTTCAAATAGGATTTAAATTTTGGTTCAATTATCATTTCGGGTCTATAATTGATTATGATATCTTATCAAATGCTATAAAAATTTTAGATAATAAAATGACATAATTATAAACAAATACGATCCAAGATAAATTTTTTCCATTCGATCTAAGAATCTCACATGAGTCCATGAACATATTAGTAAGCTTTTTCTAATGCATTTAAAAATAGAAAATAGTTCTCATTTATAAAAATAATTTTTGAAGCCTTGAATATTTTTTTTTTATTTTGATATTAATTTGTTATCCATTATCTCTAAAAAAAAAAAATTGCTATAGATAAGCTTATATATTTTTTAGCCCTTTCGCGGATGATAAACTGTTTTTGATCTACCAAATCCAACCAATTATCTTAGTTTATAATAATATAATTTCGAGATACATTCAATTATTAACTTAACGATGAATATTAACAAATAATAAACTTAATAATAATCATAAACTAATAAAATAATTTGCTTTTTTTAAGTCTGTTAGAGTGAAATGGGATAGCTACAATATAGTTGAGTTCAAGTAAATTTTAAGATTTTACTATTTTCTGCTACAGGTAAAACTACTCTGATGTAAAAAAAATTAAGGTAAGCTCGCAAATTACGATACCTTATAGTTTCAATAAATTTCCGCGGCCTATAAATAAATGCATATAAATTAATTGGAATTAACATTATTAGCTAGAAATAATTTGCTCTTTAAAAAATTATAATTAGATAAAAAATTAAATTATATTCCATCACCCATTGTTGTATTTGTGAATTTATTTTGAGGAGCAGAATTTTTCTTTTCAAGTTTTTAATGCTTTGCAACATTTTTTTAATTTTTTAAATCATCTTTGAAAAATTATCTTTTGGTTTATTTGATACAACCAATAACTTTACTTAGTTTACTTATGCATAGATGATTTCTAAGATAAAAAATTCTGTTTCCCCTAAGAATATCCCATATTGAAGATTATTTCGAGGACCAAAACTCTTTTTAATAAATTTATTCTTCAAGTAAGCTCTACTCACGTAATAATTCGTATTGTCCTGAAATCAATTGAATTGCTTGTACAACATATAATACTATTTAATTCATATTGGCGAATAAATCGTCTAAGAAAAAAAGCTCCGCTTCTACTGAGGGGTCCTCATATTGATAATGTAATAATAAATTATAAATTGTAAATTGTAAGTTACAACCTTTAACTAGACCATCGAACTTGCATAAAAATATTGATTACAGAATCTATTATTAGAATAACGAATAAATGTATTTATTACACGAACGGAACATTTTCTATTATTATTTTCCTTCGAATTATCTTGACTTTGATTTTTAATTCAATTTAAATTTATTATCAAATAGCAAAAATATTTTATCCAATAAATCAACGTAATTATTCATTTATCCCTTTTTGGTTCCAACGCTCTTAAACCTTATTAAAAACCATAATTAGATAAGCCATGTAATATTGATTTGTTATTGATATTTAATATTTATCAGTCAATAATTTATTACTACCATGTATAATTTATCAGATTGCTATTTGGCTGGATATTTTTGGTAAATCAAAAAAAGTCAACTGCACCTCAACGGGTTAAAGTATAATTCCTGGAAAATAGCTTCTTTATTACTAATAATCTTTTATAATTTGTGAGATTATTAGGGAAAGCGGAGCTTATTTTCTTATAAATTCTATTTGCTTATTCGAGTTAAGTAAAGGTGTTAGTTGTATCAGGTAAACCATTCGATGATATATTCTAATAGTTTAAAAAATTAAGTAATGCTGCAAAGTAGGAAAAATTTGATAAGTAAAAATCCCACTTCTCGAAATAATCTCCCATATATACTAATTTAACTTTCTAAAGAGCTAGACTGATACTATTTTTTATTATTTCAATGAGAATAAAAACACAGCTATGTTACCTATAAAAGGAACGTATTTTGTGCTTTTATAATCCATTATATCAAGTCATTCATAAAAAATTTTTCAAAAAAAAACCTAGTAAAGTCTTTATAATAAACGCTATATTTAAATAAATTGAAAATATATCAATATTCATCATGAAGATAGCAGCGTATTCACTACTGATATGCTCAACATTATCAGCAAGCATTCCAACTCGAGATCCTATTATTAAAAGAATAAATGGTGGAACAAATGCTGAAATTTCTGAGTACCCATACATTGCAAACTTTGACATCTATAATGCTTCAGGTCGTGTTGTAGATGGTTGTGGAGCATCTTTAATAACCAGTAGACACGTACTTACCGCGGCCCATTGCTTTCATTACTCAATGGCAGGAGTGTATAATGCTTCCGATATTGTTGTGAACTATGCAAATATTAATTTTGATTTTTTTACTATTAATGAAAAAAACGTTAAGTCATACACTAAGCATCCGAATTTTAATTGGGGAGGTGCTAGAATAAACGATATAGCAATAATTGAATTAAAAGAGCCAGTTGACACTTCTGTAACATCATTTGCGAAAATATACGATTTGCCAATAGTCGAAGGAAGTGTAGCTACTGTAGCCGGATGGGGCGACCTATCGATGTCTTACCCAGGAACTTTAGAAAAGGCGGACATAATAATTTCAAATTCTTCTGAATGCCTAGCGAGAAATGATGATTGGAATGGAAACAATGGTTATACTTATGTACTCAAGCTGACGGCATTTCAGCCTCATGTAAAGGGGATTCTGGTGGTCCACTTTCATTATTAAATTTGCCAGGAAGTCCACAAATGGGAGTTGTAAGCTTTGGAGATTCTATTTTAAGACCTATTGTTTGTGAAGATATAAACTCATTTAATTTCTATACAAACGTTTTTTATCTTATCGATTTTATCACACAAACTGTGGGAGTTCCAAAAGAATTACTTTTATACTCAACTGAAGGCACTTTGGAAGAAAAAGATTTAGCCATTCAGAAAATCACTGGATTTAAAAGAGACGCTGAAGTACAACCAGAGATATCATCATCCAGTAGCTCCGAATCCAGCAGTGAATCTTCAACAGAATCCAGCAGCGTAACTTCATCTGAATCAAGCAGCGTAACTTCATCTGAATCAAGCAGCGTAACTTCATCTGAATCAAGCAGCGTAACTTCATCTGAATCAAGCAGCGTAACTTCGTCCGAATCAAGCGGCGTAACTTCAACAGAATCAAGCAGCGTATCTTCAACAGAATCCAGCAGCGTATCTTCAACAGAATCCAGCAGCGTAACTTCAACAGAATCCAGCAGCGTAACTTCATTGAGTCCAGCTGTGTGCAATGATGATTCAGTATACAAAAATTTCATAATTACTTCATCGCCAAATAATAAAATGTACGATCTGAATAACCCAATCATGTTGCCGTGCGCTGGAAAAAATTTTGTGATATCATTTGCTGTTGATTCAAATACTGACACTTACATAGCATTTACTGATCAACAAGGATATTATAGCCCAGGTGGTATAACAGAAATTTTACTCGGGCTTCAATCAGGCAGATATACATCCTTCTCAGGAAAAAAATTCCAAGCTCCTTCTAAGAGAAGTGGCTTAGAAAAGCGTGAGACAAATTACGTTAATATTTATCTGAGAGACCAAACCCTAAGTGTCTATGTTGATGCAGAGCTCAAATTCGAAACCAAAAAGAATAAAAACATAATCAGCCAGTTATACTTAGCTCCATTCAAAGGAAGAGCCGGATACTCCAATATTGGAGCTAGAACACTTTAACGGTTTAATAAAATGTTGGATGAGCCAATAGGATTAGAGAATCTTTAAATTTTTATTTCTTATCTACTATTCACTTTTTTTTACGCCCTTTCTAAATAAAATTGACTATAACCATCAAACACGTAGTCTATCGACTTTAACTTATTAATACAACTTTGTTGA